>VDFB02182887.1:0-12959 GCA_007258455.2 Sequoia sempervirens | reverse complement strand
ACCTTTAAAAAATATAAAGGTTTCACATCCACTAACATCTTGGTTACACAATGATGTCCAAAGTATGATGCATTGTGATCTTCTTTCCATACCAAGTTCCTTAATTCTTCTTAATTAGGCACATATATCCTTCCATTAAATATTAACAACTCACTAGGTTCAAAATGGAATCCTTCATACCTTTGGTCCTATGGATTATCTAAGAGTGCTTACTTTACTTGCTCATAATACTCATCGCCCTTGGATTTTTACAACACTTGGTCCTTGAAGTCTGTTTGAATTGCTACTATTGATGTGATATGCCTCCTATGACTTAGAGCATCAGCAACCCAATTTTATTTTCCCTTGATGTAATTAATATTGAAGTTGCAATCAGTTATCAACTCTAACCATCTTCTCTTCTTGGCATTAAGGTTGGGTTGGGTGAAAAAATATTTCAGTCTGTCAAGGTCCAACTTTAGTTCAAATGGTTTACCCATTATATAGTGTCTCCACATTTGCAATGCGTGAACTATTAATGTTATCTCTAAAACATGTGACACATAATTTTTCTCATAGGGATTTAGCTTTCTTGATTCATAAGCTATAACTCATCCTTCTTGCATCAAGACTCCACCTAATCCTTCACTTGATGCATCTGTAATGACAGTAAAGTTGTCTTCAAGATTCGATACCTTCAAGATTAGTGTTGTTGTTATTATTATTGAATTTTCTTCCTCCACGGTCCCTTCTAGGTTCACTCCAATTGTTTTGGGGTCCTTTGTCCCCTTTCCTCTAAGAATCAGATCTTCCACCAAACTTCTTTTGTCTTTTTTTATTTTCCTAAAGCCTTTCGAGGTTCTTTTGACTCCTTTCTCGATAATTTGAGATAGCTTTAAGCTTTTTCTCCTGCTTAACTACTTTCTTATAAACTAGATCCATGGTTGTTGGACCATGAACATCAACTTCACCACCTATTTGATTATTCAACCCTATGATGAATTTTCTAATTTGAAATTGCTCATCTTTTTGATACATAGGAACCTACCTCACAAGACAGGTGAATTTTTCCCAATACTCATTCTTTGACAAGTCTCCTTCAAATTTTGACAATCATTAAGCTTTTGATCATAGAAAATTTGGGGTAACCACCTTTCCTAATTTTTTTTAACAAACTCATTCCAAGTTAGCCTTAGTGAACTAAGTCCTAATTCCATCTTTTTGTTCATCCACTAGTTAGAAGCTTCTCTAGATAACTAGAAGGCTCCCCAAATAGATTTTGTGACCTCAAAATAGTTTCTAATCTCAAAGATTTTTTCCATTTGAATCAACCATGCCTCAACCTCATCTCCTTTGGTACTTCCTTCAAATTTTGGAGTAATTTTTTTCATATTTCTTGATAATTCAATTGCCACACATCATCTCTTACTACTTCTAGTTTTAGATTGAGATTGTGTCTTATTAGTCTCATGTTAATTAACATGGGTGTGGTCTCAAGAATTTTCTCCCTCTTCTTCTTCCTCATGGGGTACTTCCTCATCTTCATTTGGTATTTCTTCTTCCACCCTATCTTTACCCCTTAATTCTTACTCAAGGTTCCCTATACATTCCCCCGTTTCATCTATCATTAACAGAATGTGATCCAACTTGGGTTCAACATTCTTAGCCCCCTGCCCTACTTCTTGACTTTCTCTAAGGTTAGTGCGTGTTCTAACCATTTTCAAGTTGAAGTACATGGGGAGGGTTTCATGGAATTAGGTCTAATAAATTTTACTATTTGTTTTCAAAACATCAAACAAGAGAATATTTTCACATATAAACATTTTATTGAAAAACTTATGCACATGTTTGATAAGAATATGATTTTCATTTATTCATAAGGATTTCAATATCCTTGTTTTACATTGAATGGATATTCAAATAGTCAAGAGGAGAGTATCCTTAAAATTCACTCTCAAATACATACCTCAACGACGTATACCCTTCATATTTTTGCTCATCTCTCATTTATTCTTCTTTATCCTAGAAAGGATAGTATCCCTCAGATTTATCTTCTGATACATAATTATGAGGCTATTACAATGATTTTAGTCATGGGTACAACATGAGGGTCTCTAAACAACACAGTTGAACTGACACTACATTCTGAGGGCGTATCCCTAGAAAGTGATAATGAGTTTGATTTTGCTGAAGAGACAGGAGGTAAATGATTATAGTTGGCTTCATCTCTCATTCTCCTCTTTTCTTGTCTAATTCATGACAAGGCATGATGGATTATCTCAATATTTCTTAGCCAAATGGCATTTTCATAGTTGGTTCCCTCAATGATACGAACAAGGGATTCTTTTTCCCTCTTGGCCCATAGGTAACACTCATTCCCGATCACTGACTTTCTAGCAGTTAACTTGAGATGCACCATCTTGGTACAAGAACTCCAAACACTAGACTTGTTTAATGTTGGAAGAAAAAACATAGCGAGCACATAGGTTGCAAAATTTAAACCTAGTACCTCTGATACCATGTATATTATACCCAATGTTCAACTCAAAAAATTTCCTAAGTTTTAGCTCACTAGTGAATATATGATGATTCCATAACATAGCTATAATTTTTCTTTTCCAAAATGTAAATTACATGCACATAAGAGATAAACACTATATCAAACTTACATTGCATTCCATTTTAATTTCACAAATCTTTTCATAATATTGATTTCATGTAGAATAAACTCAAGTACAACATACATGTTTACATATTTACATACAATGGAAACAAGTACATACATAGCTCTTCTGAGCTTCTAGCACTAGTAACACATATGATACAGGTTTTCCACCACCTTCAAATCTTTGGTCGCTAATTGATGAGGAGAAGCATCACTCAAACACTTTTCCACCAACCACGGACTTACAATAGTCCCCCACACACCTACCTTTCAGGTAAGATTTCCCTACCTGTTGATGGTAAAAATTAACACAACAATGTTAAAATAGAATATTTCTACTATATTTCTCCTGAAAAAGATATGATCTAAAACCACCTATCTTCCAAGGTCTCTATACAGTTGGTTCTCAACTGTGTTGTTTTTATTCAGTGGTCCATGCAACCATAGTATTCAAGGGGCCTGCTGGTAAACGAGTACAAAATGGATAGTACAAAGTAATTTTAACATTGGGGATTTAAATAAATAGCAAAAGATTGATTAGGGCTTAGGATGCAAAACATGAATACAAATTTCTTTTAATTGTATATGTAATTCTATAATAAAGCACTTTTCCTAATCAACTAAAACTATGAACAATACAATTTATGAAATAATCCATACTATTGCATCCATTCAAGGCAGATGAGCATACAACCATTAATCAACAATTTTTAAAAGAATTTTCACAAAGCATCACCATAAGCTCATTACCATAATTAACATATCAAACAAACATCAAGAAACCCCATCCACGTATAATGTGATAAAATGATTTTAAATTAGGATCCCATTAGATTCCATCAAATAAGAAACATTTATACAGCAAGATGCAATCAAAAATAATAGCCATGGTTTATCAACATCATCATTAAACTTCACAACTTTTGAAAATAAAACTACTTATATTAAAATTGTAAAAAGTGTGAATATCTTGCATAAAAGTTGTTAAAACTAAAAAAATTATCTCTAGTCTCTAGGTAGCCAATCTGACTTCAATTAGCTGACCTTTACAATGAGGAGAGAATTCTAAATTATAGACAAAATTAGCATCAATCTCTCCTATCATTAATCAAGATCCACAATTTGGGGCCTAGATCCACAATTATAGGGATGACCAGTTAACTCTGAGTGTTTATCTCTACTAGAACTGTAGGTGTTGAAAGGTACGCCCTGTGTCTTTTTAGCCAAACTCTGACTAAGATTTATGACTTTGTCCTTTGCTGATCACCATACTCTATCTCTAACTCACCAAAACTGATAAGGAGGCATCCATCTACTCAAAAATTGTCATGGAAGTGCTACTATCCAAAAAGGTGCATAAAACAGTTTCCTTTACATGTCATCTTCATGAGGAATCCCATGATACTCATCATAATTCCAGAAAATCTACTTCAAGACATCATCATCAGGTCCACCAACCTAGTTAGCTTTAAACTTTGAATCTTCAAACTTTTTTTCCACCATAGCAACAATTTCCCTCAACTAATCAATTTTTGTTATTGCTCATCGTACGATACATCTGATGTCCAAAATCCTATCTATGAGTGTTAACTCGGAAATATCTCCTTCTTTCTATCGTATCCAATCGTACCTCCTAAGCATCTTTTATTTCTCCCAATGATTCAAGTCTCTAATTTGGAGGTAAATTTTTGTCAATGAGTTTAGCAAGAATATCCTCAAAGGTGCCTACTTGTTCCCATATTTCATGAATTCCCTTTAGAATAGCTATTCTTTGTTCAATGAGATTTTGGGTTTTGAAAACAGACACATTAATAGCCTTTGAAATATACTCAGGGCTCTCATCACCCAAAATTTGTGATTCGACCAACTCTTCACTAGAACTTTTAGCAATCACCTTCAGCTTTCCCAAGTACTACCTGAGCTTTTCTTCCTCTTCCTGCAATTTCCTTATAGATTCTTCTATCGTTTTAACCAAAGCAAGGCCTACATGATAGTGTTTAAAACCTTCATCCATGCCAAATCTAAAAACAATGAACCAACTGTCAAACCAAGTGGCCTTCATCTCATTCAGCCAATCCAACTCCTTACAACTCATCAAAATAGGGATCTTTGATGGTTTTGGTTGCTCAGGAGTGGATGTAATCAACTCCTTCAGAAAATATTTCATTCTTTCCAACTTGAGCCTTAATCTCATCTTTAGCTTGCTAATCATTGATTAACCTCGATTTGATGGTGGTGGCAACAATATCAATCAAATTAATCTATTGATTTCTTGTATGTTTTCCTAGATTGACAGTGCTTATCTGATAATCTTCAACCTACAATTCCCTATCATCTTTATCAGCAATAGGTGTAGCAATTTCTGCTACCAAATCTCCCTCATCAATCAACTTTGTGGAATGCACAGCACAAGGTTTCTTCCTTGGTTTCACCTTGTCAATCTCTGCTACCATTTCATCCCATGCCACTGGCTGAGCCTGAACTTGTTGTCTCTTTTCTAGATTTATCTTGAGCCAAGTGGGAGCAACTAGTTGAGTAATCACTTGTTGAAAACTGGGAGGTGTTAATGATGGAGGTGTTCCAAAAATTAATTCAGCAGTTTGTTGGGAAAAATCCTTTTGTTGATCCTCTTGTTCTTTATGTAATCGTTTCTGCTCCATTCTCTCATTTTGGGCTCTAATCTCTTCTATCTTCTTCATTTATTCCTCTTTCAGTGTATCCTCCTCCACATCTTTCAAACTTTATTCCAACTCTTTTACATGGAGTTCTTCCTCTATAGCTCTATCTTGTTCAACCCTTTTCTATAGTTCCAATTCTAATGCAAGAGCCTCCTCTTCAGCTTTCCTTTGTGCCTCAGCAGCTTCCTTTTCTTGGGCTAGCTCTTCAATTTTCTTTCTTTTTTATTTTTCTTCCTGGGCCAACTATTCAGTGGCTAGTCTTTGGGCACTTTCCATTATTTTATTCTACTCTTTTTTAGTCAAAACTTCATTCATTTCCAATTCTTCACTATATAGGACTCTAGGCTCAAATCCAATTTCTTCTTCTCCAGGTTCTTCTTCAACCCTCTCTAGATATTCCTCCCATTCTTCTCTTTCTCCTTCCTGAGATGGAGTTCTCTCAGAGTTTGAGGAATGAGGTGAATATGTTACATTAATTACGGGAGGGATCTTCTCTTCAACAGCTATTGTTCCTGAAGTTGATGGCACAGTAGGAGTGGTATCCTCAGTTCGTGGAGGGACAGCAAAAGGTCCTTCTTTAGTAACCTCTTCCCCAAGATATACAGTAGCTAAAGGTGTGGTGCCAAGACCTGAAACAACCCCAACAACAGTTACCTCATAAGTACCCTTAGCTTTTTGCAAATCTTCATTAATCTACTTCAATGAAACATCTTCTATTTGGGAAAGCTCTTTTGTGGTTGTCTCTATTGTTGCAACACCTTTCTTCAATCTCTTGTATTTTTTTGTCTCCGTGGAGGAAGTAGGTTCACTGCTAGAACCTCTTTTCTTTGAATCTTTAACTTGTGGTTTCTTTAATCAAAGCTCAATCCCTTTCACACTTTTTTCCACCACTAATAGTGATATTTTTTGGATACTAGTTTCTTCTTTTTCCATCCAATTGATGGGTTCCAAATCCTTAGTGGCCAGTTTATCCATTTCATATTGGGGATCAAGTGTGATCCCATCATCAGTAGTTCCCTTCAGAATATCCATTTTAACTTCAAAATATTTCATCTCGGGAATTTTTAGTCTCTCATACCCCCTTTTTCTCACTTCAAATTGATCTTGAAGGGTGGTCCAAAATTCTTTGAGAAGTGGTTGATGATGAGGAAATGTAAAGCATACAATCCATACATTTCTCTCCTTGGATCAAATATTTTCCTATAAGTATGCTGCTAGAAATTCAGGGACTAAAATTCTTTTGTTACTATTTTAGCTACTATTGAAGAGGAACAAGAGTAAAACCTCAATTGAATTGGGAAAGAATGGAAGAAAATCTTATGTTAAGCAAAAAATTTAACATTCACATCCACATCCTGATGAGCGAAATCCATCAAGACCTATATATCACCACAACATCTTGGCAATTTGAAAGGGTGGCAATCATAACCAAACAATCTAAAATAAGTGGACTTGGGATATTGAATAAACCAATATCCCCACTCTTGGATGAATTCCATAGCATCTCGTGGTAATATGAAACCAATGTCACCTATGAGTTGATTGATAATAGCATACAAAAATGCATCATTGACCCTTTTACAGTGTTTCTCCACCTTCTTAATCTCTAGGTCGTCATAATATTCCCAAACCTTCTTTTGTTTTGTGCCATCATCCATTGACCCTTTAGTATTTAACCTGGGAAACTGTCCCATCCTTGCAACATAATAAATGACATATAAAGACATATAAAATGTCTTAGTTTTTGTTACTTTCAATAGTTTTTCATGTATACATTATCAGTGATAATTTTTCCCCAATCCATAAATTTCTTTCCTTCTAGAATCAATTGAATGAATGGGAACACCCAATGTTCAAAGATGCAGGAGTTCTTTCCAAATACTCTAGCTAATAATGTAATCCTATCCCCAATGTATGTAGAGAAGTTAGACCTCTTAGGATTCAGTGGTAACTTCTTCAATGAATTCTTCTTTGTTTTTAGCTATCTCTCATTAATTATCTTTTTGTTCCCCTCCACATTCTTTTCCTAGAGTTTAAGTGCATCAGCTTTAGTCATAATCTTGAGAACAAGATAAGGAGGAGGATCAAAAACATGTATGATCATGGATGGGGTTAAATCAATTATTACATTTCCATGTGCATCAATGCATTTCCTTTGAGTAGGATTGTATGTTTGTGCAGAAGTTAGGATGAATTCAGGACATTGCACAACAATGGATAAACTAGCTACATGAGCTAATCCAGACTCTACAACCCTCTTTTCCCTCAAGGTAGCATCCTCTAAAAAGGTTTCCTCACAAAATTGGTCCAAATAAATGTGTCCCATAAGTGTATCAATGATATTCATGACATCAGACCTGAACTTAGATGGTACTGGGGTCCCTTGGAACTTATACTTCATTGTGAGGGGCACTTGTTCTAGCTTTAACCTCTTGGCCCTTGTTCCCCTTGATGTTCCTTCAGTGGGAACTTCCTCCTTTGAGTCAAACATTTGTTAATTATCTTACACTACTGACAATTATCAGGAAAAGAAAAGACATATGAAGAGGAATTTAGCACAAGCATTCAAATTATATTAGCATTAATTCAAGCTAAAGTCCTATCCAACAAGTTAATTGAACATCTTCAGGTTTCTGGTTTGGGACAGAACCAAGAACCTAACCATTTTAAGCATAAAACTGAACTCTATTGGAAGTCAGGATCGGGTCCTGACTTGGCACCTATACCCATAGTGGTGAACAATTTTAGTGTCATTTTGTGGTCTATTCTCGTACTATATTTAGGAATCAGGATTGGGCCTTCACCAAGCAATGGTAGTTAACAAACAGAGTCAATGAAGTTTTTTATCTAGGTTTTGATCTCAATGTTGAATCAGAAGTCAAAATTGAGGTGACAGTAGCTCATGGTACTTATCGATGTGTCAAAGGTTCGATGTCGATCCGACTTCTAATCCCAATGGTAATGCGAGGATTGGAACTTAGACATCGAGGGGTACTTTTTCAAACACCCTTTAACATTTTATAGTGATGATCTGATACTCAAACCTAATAGATCATCGAAAGTCAGGATCGAAGCAAGTGAAGGAGCTAGACTAAGATGGTGGTAAAAACCAAGTGCAATTTTGACTCTCGATTCCAAAATACATGTGAGAATCAAGAATAACATAGCAGTAATAAACGAAGGAAAAAATACACGTAACAATATCCTTAAATCACGCCTTCGAAATCGGGTTATTTTTGGGATCAATATTTTTTATTTAAAAATGGTTGAAATTTAAAATTTATCAATTCAAACACACTTTTGATCTGACGGTATGACAAAACCCTAGAAAACTGGGGCACGACAGGATGGAAAATCTCACGAATAGAAAAGAAAAACAAAAGCGAGGGAAAACCCAAAAGGCACACAAAAACCGAAATGAAACAGGGGCAGGGAAAACTTTAAGAAACCCCCCCTTGGCGAAGGTGTAAAATCTTGGCGAATCTTTTGTACTTCTCGATAAAAATATTAATTTTAGTGGTGAATGTTTTCATTTTTCATGAAGAAAAAAATAATATCCATTGGCAAATCTTTTCTAATCACTAGAAGTCTGTGGAAAATCCTAGCAAAATACTTTTTTTTTAAAAACCACTAAGATTTTTCCATTGGTGATTAAAATCTATTTTCAAACAAATAAAATATTTTAATTAGCGAATTAAACCTATTTTCAAACCAGAAAAAATAATTTTGTTGGCGATTAAAACTTTTTTCCAAACTAAAAAATAAAATTCATTGGCGAATTAAACCTATTTTCAAATGATTAAGAAAAAAACATTGGCGAATTCAACATAATATCAAACTATTAAAAAATGCATGAAAATAAAGACTATTTGCCTCATTGTTTTCATCAACCATCCAAAAATCACCTACAGCTATAACATTTTTTTCAAAAAGGCATCTTAACATGCTTCATAACAGAAAAAGTAACCCAAGTTCAACTAAACGCCTACAACTTATCTCAGGATCTAATTCATGCTCTCAATAAGCCAAAATTTGTGATTAGTTCTATGCATCTCCAAGAAAACCCTACAAAAATCCACATACAAATTATGCAAAACCTATGTTAATTCATCTTCCTCGCTTTCTTTCCCTCACATCTATCCTTTTTATTTTCCCATACATTTTTCCTCTTTCGCTACTGTTTCACTCTTCATCAACTATATGAGCTTAATGTCGACCCTAACTTTGTTTTTTCCTCACATTGATTTCATCCTTGGCTAATGCATGATGTATCCTTTCTTCCCTTCTAATCATTATTTTTGTGTTTTCATCAAATCCCTTCATTCTTAATCATTTATCTAAGTATTGATTCTAATCCTTCCAAGAAATCTCTATGCACAATCATCTCCATCACTTCTCTCATTGTGCTTGTCGATTCCCCCAAGTCCAAACCCCATGCTATAATCAAGGAGTATACATCCATGTTTGTCTTATGTCTTCATTTGTAGTATTTCAAAATCATTCACAGACATCTTGAAATTCAACCTCCCATCAAGAATAAAATATCTATTAATCTTTTTTTTCGTGTCACCCATAAACGAGAGCGACTGTTTCAAATAATAAAGTGTTATTCTCCATTTATTCAAATTGTTGTAGCCATACCACCACGATTTGACTTTTCTATGTGCTCTTTCCATTCCAAACTCTATTATTAACTTCGCTAATCGAGGGTCTAGAGGTAATAATTTTCCAAAATCCACATGTACGGATCTTAATTACCCATCAATCCTCCAGTCATGTCCACTTGCTAAAATATTCCCATGATCTTCACTTCATAAATGCACCATCCTTGCCACTTTTCCTATATTAATTCACCAAAGTCGGGGTTTTCTTTTCTTTTCTTTCCTAACCAAGTACCTTCTATCTTAATCTACCCAAAGTTGGTCTTGTGCTTTTCCCTAACCTAGTTGCAAGTCTTTCTGGTCATCTTGTAGTTTTGTAGTCGGCGGCTCCTGAGGTTTCAAAAAACTTCAAAACTTCATACTTTGGTCTTCTATGTTCCACTTCTTGCGACCATACCGACATTATGCATAATGTGACCATCGGCGAATTTTTGACTCGCTAGAAGTTGTATTCGAAGTATATCTCTCAAGCACTCAGATTTTAGAATTGAAACCCCTAGAATTAATTTTAGAACTCGTTAAATATTTCACTGCTTAAATATTGGTGTTTTTTACCATTATTGCTTGCTAGGACTAAAAATATTTTATGATAAATCCTGTACCAAACTCTTTAATCTTGAGGGTCGAGTCTCATCAACCTAGTGATGTCCCCATTTGAAATTATGCGCGTACATAAAGTTTGTTTTAAAAGAGGGACTGTTCGATGAATTTTTGATGGATGGCTATAGATGTATTCCAGAAGTAAATCCTTGAAGCACTAGGCTTGTCAACTGAAACCTCTAGAATAACACTAGAACCATTAGATTTTCAGAAATCAATGGTTGAGATTTTATTAATTATTGGTTTCAGAAATCAACATATAGTTCTGATCATAAGTGAGAAAAACTTATTGTGACTTATTAGGACATTGATAATGATTAAGGTAAAACGAGACATTTAATTCTCTTTTTACTGCATTGAAGTACTCTACCTTTCATTTATTCTATTGAAATTCTCAATTTGGTTGTGGTACTGGGCGGTGGCATGGATTAATGCCATACAAATAGCCAGAATGATTGATTGGATAGCTTTATATTGAAAACTACATGATGTACTATAGAATCATAGATGATGATGTCAATAATCTAGTGATTTTGACAATCGATAGCTTGTGTGACACTACCAATTTGATAATTGGCAGCTTGTCAATGTGAGGTACAATTTGCAACTTTTCATGTATCTAGCTTGAGGTAATGATTAAGTTGGATTTTTGGTTTGCATGAATCACAATTATTACTAGTCAGTAGTAACTATACACAACCTCACACATGACATGTGTGAGGTGTACAAGGGACTAGGCTGGTAGTTGCACTTTTGTCCCATAAATAAGGATAGTGAGCACAACTAAAATCATTTTTTTAATTGTCATAAGGGTTTTCATTTTGTAGGGTTAATAACTTAATAAGGATTCAGGAAGAAGATGAGATGGTATTATTGGGTATGCTCTAAATTCTCCTACCTCTAGTTATGCAGTTACAGAGTAAAAGACCAATTTCCTTCAAGTTCAAAATGGGTGGAATTGGAAAGAAGTTGATTTTGTTTACCTAACTTCTCAGACAGGTTTTGAACCAGGATGAGGAGCTCTGATGGAGATAAGGGCTATCCTAGTGCATGGAAGCTGCAAGTAGAAGATGGGAGCAATTTTACTACCCCTCATCATCTACATGGTTTCCTAGGAAATTCCCATACATTTAATTTCAATGCTCATCTTCTATATGGGAGCAATTTTACAATCCCTCATCTTTTGCATCAGTCTAGTTCTGATAGGGGCTAAGTACATTTTGAATCTTCACGGCTCCCATTTCCCCAGTTTGATTTGGTCCCCTTTCCCCATAAATTTATTTTCAGAGCCCATGGCTAACCTGGCAAGTCTCATGAGTTTATTTTGAGAGCTCATGGTTGACCCAGCAAGTTCCATTTATTTTTAGAGATACATGTATCACATTTACATTTTCAACTTTTCACTAGCGATCCAGCATAAGCTTGGCACTTGCGCTTGCATTTGTATTTGTACTATGTAATAATGTGACATTGTAATTCAGTTGTAATAAAATAAATGGTTGTGCTATTAATGTGACATTGTAAATCATTTTATTAAGTCCTTTGCAAGTTAAGTGTTATTAAGGGTTGTGCAATTTGCTATTAATGTGACATTGTAATCCATTTTATTAAGGCCTTTGAAATGTTAAGTTTTTGGCCCCTTGGCCTTGATGTCAATCCTAGCGCATTAAACCTTAAAGAAAATTTAAAACACATGTTTATGTTTATTATTTATATCATAAATTACTCAACCATTCGATGAACATTTGATGTATGGTTGTAGTTGCATTCTGCAATTAATGCAATAAGCGCCACGCTTAGGAACTTAAAACCATGGAATCACCTAAGGCAACTATTAGATTGTGAGATCAATCTGCTTAGAATTTGTTGTCGTTGGGTAAGAGTGAATTCCATTATTTCTTAATGGCTTGTTTTAAATGTTATTTCATCCATGTACGCGGTACTAATTCTGACAGGCATTGTGGTCCAATGAGGATGTTGGTGTCATTCAATTTGCTCATTACAGTGTACCACCCTATTCTAGGTTCCACAGTTCCACTTCCAACAAAGCCATTCCAATAACCCAGTTTCAAGCTTCAACGTAGTTTCAACTTCAAGAATCAAAATTCAAAATATAGGTAAGTTAAAGAATTTATGTGGCTATGTTTCATCGCTTGATGTTTCTTAAAATATTATTTTTTTAAACTTTGAAGTTTAGGTTTAGGTTTAAGAGGCTTAAGAATTAAGAAAAATTAAGGACTAATAGGGAATCCACAAATTTCAAATTGTTGATTGTATCAACATGTCTACCACCAATACCACTAGAGAAATGTCGGATAAAAAAATACATTATGTAAAATTGCTTAAAACCCCAAGTTTCACTGATGAATACCATGA
>VDFB02182886.1:0-25418 GCA_007258455.2 Sequoia sempervirens | reverse complement strand
TCAACTCTGGTTTGTTGAGAATAAAGCTTCAGTTTGAGGGAAATGATCTTTGACTTTCAGATATTCCAATACCGATTTTGATTACCCTCTTCTAGATAGTTCTAGAAGACAAATACTAATGAGAGGGATTGGTTTGAAGCCTAAATCATAGGATAAAAATAATAGCACCACATTGAATAAACTGAGAAGAACTATGCACAATCTTTGTATCAGAGCTCATAACATGTGGATATTGTGGATAACTGAAGAGCTTTCAGGCATTCTCACAAGAGATCTAAGTGAGGATGATTCTTTATCCCTGACAACTCCTTTGAAGGCCTGTATTCTCATTTTCATTGCATATTTGTTTGTTGTGGCTTATGGAGTTGGTTTCATTTCCATGATTCATCTAATTAGTGATCTCTTCTTGTAGTTTTCATGAGATTTCTTCTAGTTCTGATTTAAGTCATCATGGTTTATATCTGGATATATTAATAACTGAATGAGAATAAAGCATCTAGAGTAAAGAGCTACATTTGATTCTTTCATTCACTTAAAGCTCTTTATTGCCCAATAAATGGAAAAGACTAACATGTTCCCTTTCAACCCTTCTATTCCATATTAATCATGCATGTAAATCTATAAGTATCAAAGGGGAGCCAAAAAGTTGCAGATTTTCATAAGGGCCCATGAATCAACCTGCTACTAGCCATTTAACCCAAGCCTTTTGAATCTGTACATTCTCTTCAAACAAAGTAGGATGACATCTACTGTACAAATGAACATTTAAATGGAATTTGAAGCATGATTTTATTTAATTTTTAATTTGTTTCCTTCAGGAAGCCTCATAAAATTCCATTTTTTTGATTGTATATCAAACTACCTACTGCTTCTTTTCTTTTACTGCTGTAAGTCACAATTTTAATGTTGTATGCTTGCTCCGTCTCTTGTAGTTTTTTGTTCCATGATTTCAAGGCTTACCATTTATTAGTCTGTGATTTGTAGGGTTGGGAAGAAATTGAATTGAAACAAGAGCATGAGGGTGGAGACCAACTAGAGCTAAGGTTGGTAAATTCCTTGAAGCCATAGTTACATCTCTGGCAAGTTACAAAGACGTTGAAACCCATTTGCACAAATTAAATACTAGTGAGGGTTGGCTTGTCAAGAGAGGGAACCTAAAAAGTGTCAATTTACCTGGGTTGAGTTTTAGATTGATGATGACAAATGATGAAGACTGGTTTGGTTTCCTTAACACTTATTTTGGAACTAAGGTTAGTCAAATAAAAGATACCATAGATGAGGGGTCCAAGAATATTCTGGAAGACCTCCTAAGTTTTCTTCATGCACATAAATCTCCTTCAAGGATAAATGATTTAGAACCTTATTTGCAAGAGCAATGCTTCCATTTTATCTCAGCATTGATTGTTGAGATTGAATAACATCTTGAACATCTTTCAAAAGCTCTCTATCAAGAAAATGAAAAAATGAGGAGAGATGTAAAAAATGAATAAGGAGACACTAGAACCGACAGTTATAGTGGAAATGGCACTTTTCTTAGGAAGGCTTTTAGTTGCTCTTAGTTTTCATTCAACTTCCCTTCCACTAGTTCTTGGCTTGTCTCAGCTTTGGTTTTTCGAGAACAAAGCTTCAGTTTGAGGGAAAGGATCTTCAACTTTTAGATATTCCGATCGATTTTGATTACCCTCTTCTAGATAATTTTGAAAGAAAAATACTAATGAGAGGGGTTGGTTTGAAGCCTAAATCATAGGATAAAAATAATGGCACCAAATTGAATAAACTAAGAAGAACTATGCACAATCTTTGTATTAGAGCTCATAGCATGTGGATATTGTGGATAATTGAAGAGCTTTTAGGCATTCTCACAAGAGATCTAAGGGAGGATGATTCTTTATCCCTGACAACTCCTTTGAAGGCTTGTATTCTCATTTGCATTGCATATTTTGTTTGTTGTGGCTTATGGAGTTGGTCTCATTTCCATGACTCATCTAATCATTGATCTCGTCTTGTAGTTTTCATGAGATTTCTCCTAGTTCTAATTTAAGTCATCATGGTTTATATCTGGATATATTAATAACTGAATGAAAATAAAGCATCTAGAGTAAGAGCTACATTTGATTCTTTTAGTCACTTCAAACTCTTTATTGCCCAATAAATGGAAAATACTAACATGTGCCCTTTCAACCCTTCTAGCCCATATTAATCATGGAGATGTAATTTGTAAGTATGTAGAAAAGTATCAAAGGGGAGCCACAAAGTTAGAGATTTTCATATGGCCTATGAATCAACTCTTGTTGTTGGCATCATTTGGGAACTCCTATTTTTGGGAATTTAGTAAGAGTTCTCAAACAAAGTAGGATGACATCTACTGTACAACTAAACTACTGTTCCACTGCACTGTAAACATTAAACCCCTACCATCCCTGCACTCCTTTCATTGTACTCTACATGGTTGATATAAGAAGAGCCACTTTTCACTTTATTATTGTTCATCCTTTTTCTTTATGTGCTACTCTATTTTTTACACTCAACTTCAAAAGTGATTTGCATGCCCCCTAGAAAGTGGAAGCTAATTTTAAGAGTTCAAATTCTGAAATTTGTATAGACAACTCAATCTACATGTCCCTTAATATCATTTTTATAGATAAAAGTAAGTTCTCCTGTGAACTATGCAATTTGATAGTGGAAATTTGAAAATAAAAGATCACTTTTAACATCTCATAATGGAAAAGAAAAGAATAAACAAACCTTGATTCCAAGTTCTCTATATAAATCCTTAACTTCTGCAACACAAGATGGATCTGCTTTTCCATAATTAGCCTAAAAAGAAGATAATCACTATTAGTCAACAAGAAGCTAGTAAAATTATTAAAAAGAATGGATCATATGGATCATATGGCCTAACCACATATAGATTTGAAAAGTAAAATTAACTAAAACCATGGAAAGTGACTTACCACAAGATTCTGCACAAATCGTGTTGATGCAGAAAAATGGCAAAGGTTGCAATCCAAAATTAGGCATGCTTTACTTCTCCATTTTGGCAGGCTACCTTGAAAATAAGGTTTTGACTCACTACTCCATTTTGGTGGGCTACATTGAAAATAAGGTCTTCATGGAGGTTTTAGAGTATGTTTATTAAAATGAAAATTATGCTTATAAAAAAAAATTGGTCCTTTTTCCTCTTAGATTATTTGGTTGCTTATTCTTATTTTTTATTTTTTCTCTTCCTTTTGCTTATTTTTTTATTTTTCAAGGTTTTTGGGTTTTAGTTTTTTAGGTTCTCTTATGGTTTTCGTTAATTTTTATAATTTGGTGGTTTTTCATCAATTTAGAAGAAACTTTGGTGTTCATATGATGACACCACACAACAAAATATTTATTCCACAATTTTATTTTATTTTTGATACATAAGGTTATGATTTTGCATTAGTTTTAAGAAAATATATAATTCATCTGCTTAGCAAGAGAGACCACCAGTCTATCATGAAAACTGAACCTATCAGCCCGGGAACTTCCTACATCGACACAAAACAAAATGCAGTTCCATTGCATAATTTCAAAAAAAGCCAGTACCGATTATATTTTTAAGCAAAAGATTAATACACTGAGGTAGAGCCTTACATAAAACCATTCAATTCTGTAAACAGGGTGAAGTCTTCCACCCAATCCATGCCCTCCTCTGACACCAACCCCAGCTTCCTCTTCAAGAATTCGACCGCCATGGCTGAGACCATTTTGTGTCTCATGAGCCCTGGTCCTTTTAGGTCTAGAAGGAAGGGATAAACCTTTACTGCCTCTTTCATCTCCCACAGGAGTTCCAGGTCCGATGGACGCGGGATTTCTTTACCCATGAAGGCCGCTTTCAATGTCTTCTCTAACCCTCCTAACAGGTTGCCCTGAAAAAGATGGTCCATTATCTCCTTTGCTTTTGCCTTCGACACTTCTAGGTCCAGCATGACGACCAAGAATCGAGAAGAAATATGTGCGTTGTCCCTCGCGAATTCCCTTCTCTCCAAGTGGCCCTTCCCTAATATCATTTTGACCGCTACCATGGTTAAGGGATCTTCCTCAAGCAGGATTCTCTTCAACCTTTGATCGGTGATTTCTCTAAAGCAATTTGTCTCTCCGTCGCCTCCAAAGAGACAGGAGTGTCGACCCCAAAGCTTTCCAGTCCCTCCACTGAGATAGAGATGATAAATTTTGATTTACCCATCTTCGCCATTGCCATCCCTCCAGTCGAGAGTTCCCTGCACAAAGACAACCAACACAGCAAATTCAAAAACCATACAATAAAAATGCCATTATTCGTCCTCATTTAAAAAGCCCATATCCTACAAGGCCGAGCCACTGAACACGATCCTGAAATGATGTTTAAGCGAGGCAATCCATCCTTGCAATAAAATTTTGTCCTTCCACCCTCGGCCTTGATTCAACTAGCACCTCGTGAGGATCGACATCTGCCACCCGACCGATTTGCGTAAAACTTCCCTGACAACCGTACTCCACGTGTTGCTCTGTTTATTCTTGGCTTAATGTGTCATTAAGATATCTGATGCCTTCGAGATCTCCTCATTTTTCCATACTGTCGCCTTTTGGAAACTTTCCTTCCACGTTCCTCTGGTTGCTTGTCATGTGCGATGATGTGGCCTTGCCACTGCGCTGCTAGCTTACGCTCCCCGTCTGACTCCCCATACCCTCTGCTCTTATCATCTAATGATTTGCTTCTGCTTTTCCAACGATCTCATGGATGAGAGAGAAACATGGTGAGAGGGAGGGGGCCCACCCTACCACCCACATTCCAAAAAAAATATTTATTAGTAATTTTATTTGTAATATTTTATTATTAATTATGGCGGGCTACGATTGAAAATAAGGTCTTGACTAAGGTTTTAGAGTATGTTTATTAAAATGAAAATTATGGCCAATATTTTAATAATGATCACATTTATTTAGTTATTTATTTAGTCATTTTTATTTGTTTAATATTAGTCATTTATTTAGTCATTTTTATTTGTCTAATATTAGTCATTTATTTAGTCATTTAGTTGTGATTTTACCCGATGACCAAATTAGTCATTTATTTTCCAAATACTACTAGTGTTAGTCATGTGACTAAATTTTTTAGTCACGTAGTCATTTATTTGCCAAATTCTACTAGTGCTCTGACTGCAAATCCAAAGTAGAAGGCTTTAGCTCACAAAAATAACACTTCTGTTGTACAAAACCTTATTAGTCTCAAGATTCCAAAGCTTGTATCCTTTTATGCCAGCACTATAGCCAATAAAAGTACATTTAACAACCTTGTTCTCAAATTTAGATATTTTTTCATTCAACACATATACATATGCCTCACAACCAAAAACTCAAATATGTCTTAGAGAGGGCTTCGTTCTAGACCATGCTTCCAAAGGTGTTTTATCAACAAGAGAAAAGTTAGGGGAATGATTTATTAAGTAACATGTTGCAACCGCCTCAGCCCAGAATTTCTCCTCCAAGCTAGCTTTTCTCAACATACTTCTTTCCCTTTCCATCACTGTCATGTTGAACCTTTCAACAACTCCATTTTGTTGTGGAGTGTAGGGTGTAGTTTTATGTCTTTTAATTCCATGATCTATACAGTACCTTTCAAACTCATCAGAACAAAACTCACCGCCATTGTCAGTACTTAAACACTTTATTTCTCTTCCAATCTGATTTTCCACAAGGTTTTTAAATTCCTTAAAACAACTAAACACTTCTAATTTACTTTTTAAGAAGTACACAAATGCCCTTCTCGAATAGTCATCAATAAAAGAAACATAATATTTAGATTTAAATAATGAAGGAACATTCACTGGACCACACAGATCAGAATGAATGTCATCAAGTATACTAGAAGATTTATGAGGATTGGAATAAAATGAAACATGGTGTTGTTTTCCATATATACAATGTTCACAAAATTAGAATTCAAGGTTACAGTCATCAAGCCCTTCAACTAGGTTTTTATTTTTCAAGGTTTTTAAACCTCTTTCTCCAATGTGGAAAATCCTATGATGCCACAACATTGTTTTCTCAGCTAGAAGCTTCATCTCCAAAGAATTATCTCTCGCTGGAACAACCGCCTCTTTCCCTACATGTTTAGATTTACATAGTTTTTCAGAAGCACTGTTGCATTGAATTGCATTGGCATCCAACGTATACATAGTACCAATTCAAGCACCCTTCGCCAACAACATAGAGCCTCTTGTCATCATACAAATTCCATTAGAGAAAGAGTCATGTACACCAACATCATTTAGCCTATGAACAAAAAGTAAATTTCAAGCTAGATCTAGTATATGCATTACATAATTAATTCCCTTCACTCTTCCATCAGGGAACTAAATTCTGACTCTTCAATGACCAACTATTTCCAGAGATAAATTGCTTTCCAAATACACATTTCCACCATTGTATTTTTCATACTTTGTGAACCAGTCTCTATGAGATGTCATGTGGAAAGATGCTCAAAATCAATAAGCCAAACATTATCTGATGTCTGAGTTTCCAAGGCTATAATGAAGGCATCTGCTTCGCTCTAAGAAGAATCATTATCGAAAGAGTTCTTCTTCTTATTTTTCTCCTCTTTGCAATCCTTTCAAACATGACCAGGCTACCCATAGTTCCAACACTTCACCTTGGACCTCTTGCCAGGAGACTTTTATCTCCCTTTTGATTTCGATTTGGACTTCTTGTCCTTCTTGCCTTTTTATTTCGATCTGCCTCGAATAGCAAGAGCCTCCTTCACCATCTCAAAATATTTCCTGCTCATCTCTTCTGATAACAAAGAAGCAACACCATCTTCCATCTTAAAAGTGGATGTTGTACTCCCAATATCCATCACCAAGTGATCCCAAGAATCTGACAAAGAACATAACAATAGCATACGACAATATTCATCAATCTTCACACCCACAAATGCTAACTAAGAAATCAACATGTTAAAAGTATTCAAATGATTAGCAACATACAATCCTTCTTGCATTTTCAAAGAGTACAACTTCTTCCTTGAGAACAACTTATTCACCAAGGACTTGCCTTAATAAATATCTCCTAGGCTTTTCCATAAAGAAGATGCATTCTTCTCTTCATGAACATTTAAAAGAACAAAATATTCCAAATAGAGCCTTATAAGCCCCTTTTATTTTCAATCTGTGAGGTCCCAATCCTCTTGCTTCATGCTTGAAGGTTTCATTCCAGACATAGGAAGCCAAAGATCACGATCAACCAACAGATCTTCCATTTTGAGTTTCCACAACTCAAAATTGCTACCATTGAATTTCTCAATTTCAATCTTTCCTAATGTACTTGGAATTGCCATCAAAAACTGTAATTTAAATTACCAAACCTCTACAAGACTCCCACTAAATAGAATTGACACAAAAAATCCAACCTACCCACAAGGATAACACAACTGGTCAGGCTCTGATACCACTTGTAAGGAAAGGTTAAGGTGCGGAACAAACTCTCTTAATGTCAGAAATTAGAGGAGAATGAAAATATATCTTTAAATTTTTTGCAATTACAATTCGTTAAGATGCACATGAAAGGAATAACAAAATAGAGAAATAAACACATACACAATTGGACACTAGATTTACATGGGAAAACCCTTACTGGAGAAAAACCCACCACACCAAAGAAAAACCACTTGTATTACATCAATTGAATTACATACCAGTTATTGACTCTCCTTTCAGATAATCAATCTCACAACAACAACATTTCCTTGATCAACCTCATACAGAACAAATACTAATCACACTTCATTATGTCTTACTATTCCAATGCTTATACATCATACAATTCAAAACACTAACTACTCAAACCATTCATCCATCGACCATTACAAAGAGTTCCATTTTGTTAACAGTTCACAAACAGTCTATTGATCTCCCACAAGTGAATGGTCACAATAGTCCAACTGCAAAAATTTTACATTATGCTTCTCTCATTGGTTCAAAACAAACCACGTAGGACAGTCGTTTGGTCAAAAAAATTCAACTGTATCGCTTATTGATGAGACACCAGACCGTGTCTCACTGATGCCAAACTATCCATTTGACAATTGCACACTACACAGTCTTTATTCGCTCTATTGCTTTGACTTGGTGAAGTCTCCCTAAACAAAAGACCATCAGAATGAGATCTTGCCTTGGAGAGAGTCTCCAAATCTCCTCTGATGGTTCATGTCATACCAAAGGTTTCTATTTGTTCATCTTCCATTGGGAAGACTTATCCCAATCAATTCCATCGAGCAAACCAATACAGTCGAAACGATAATCCAAAGTTAGGTTGAAGACCCAGGTTACTCCGATGCTGCTTAGGAATGATCCATCAACAGGACTCACGTTGACCATACCCCATCGTTCATACTTCTACTGTCGCCAAGAGATAGAGAACTCATGGTATCAGGACATAATAACCCGGCCAAAATAACCCTGGACATAATAACCCGACCAAAATAACCCAAGGACAAAATAACCCAAGGTCATAATAACCCATGGACAGAATAACCCGTGGTCAAAATAACCCATGGACAAAATGACCCAAGGTCATTTTAGATCTAGCTAGTAAACTAGAAATGACATAAAATAAATTATAAATATGATTGTGAGGCACCATAGAGGCTATTTAGGTCATTTTAAAACCATATATCCATTATATACCCCTAAAATAGCCTTAAAACACCTTTAATATGCTTAAATAACCTATAAAATGATAAATAATTATAAAAATAAAGGCAATTTCGTAGGAATAAGTTGATTATTTTGAAGACACATGGATTGGAAAACTAACCAGAAGAGGCAACAAACGATCACCCAAGTTTCCAATCACAATGTGGAATTGCTATTCAAATACTCAAGATGATCTTCCCATAACCAATAATACTATTGAGGGATGGCACAAAGGATTTAGTGAATTGCTTCAAGCATTGCACAACTTAGTCTGGAAATTCATCAAAGCAATGAAAAAAGAACAGAGTCTCCAAGAGAATAGAATAGAGAAATATATGGCTGGATACACTGGGCAACCAAGCATGAAAAAATACCGTGAACTCAAAGAAAGACTAAAAATATTGGTTGATGGTTATGACAACCATAACATTTTAGATTATATAAGAGGCATCACACATAATTTGACACTTTAATTGAAAATTTGAATAATAAAGTTTTTTTAGCAACATACATGTAATTTATAAATTTTGTTTTCCTTTTTCTATATTCTTATGGGGATATTTTGTCCATGGGTTATTTTGACCACGGGTTATTTTGGCTTGGGTTATTATGACCTCGGGTTATTTTGTCCCTGGGTTATTGTGACCGGGTTATTCTGTCCAGGGTTATTTTGGCCGGGTTATTATGTCCCGTAACCAGAACTCATGCCACACCGATGACAACTATTGACAAGAGTCTCCCCGACAAAGCTCTTCATCTAGACTTCTACCATCAGAATGAGTTAGAGATCTCACTCCAATAATTTAGGTCACACCGATGACAACTATCGGCAAGAGTCTCCCCAATAGATCTCTTCATCCAAACTTCTACCATCAGAATGAGTTAGAAATCTCACTCCAATAGTTCAGGTCATACCGATAACTTCCATCAGCAAGAGAAACCATTGGTCTCACTAATCTGATCACTTCAAGCCTTCAAGACTAAGCTACTCATTGGTAAGACATTCCAAGAGTCTCACCAATTTTTCTCTTACATGAGTTTCATGTTAGTAAGTTTGAGACACATTTTCCAACAAGAACCTCATCCATAGTTGACACACTAGAAGCTTCTTATCCAAAAAAATCATGTGATTGTGTTTGAACCAAATATGCCAGATAACCAATCTAGGTCTAATATTCCAAGCAATACAAAGGAAAGAAGTCTTAGAAGGAGATTTCCCCAACCCACTCCAAAAGTACTCCAAAGAGGAGGCATGTTTGCATGACTGGTTACAAACTCCCCACCAAAAGTGCCAAATCATGCAAGCAAAGGGACATTGAAAAAATAGGTGAGAAGTACTCTCTTCATTACTGGAACACATGACACACATAGAGGGAACCTGATAAACCATGCTTCCAAAGATTAGCCCAGGTGAGGAATATGTTATGAACCACAAGCCAAAAGAAGAAATTGCACTTTGGGCAAGAAAATTTATTCCAAACCTGTTTCCACCAATATACCTCCATACACCCAAAAACCTACTTGTTCAACACCTGATAGCCAAAGGCAATAGAGAATTTTCTTTTGAGTCAATTCCCCAAGGAAGAACATACCCCCCTAGAAAAGAGTTACAAACCCTTCCAACTAGAATATTAGCTAGTTCTTGGTGCTCTTCCACTGAGCCCCTTAGAGGCCACTCATGAGGGTCCTTCCACCTGCACACAATGACCTAATCAAGAACCTGAGAGGTTTTGAAATCAGCCACCCTACTCCAACCAACATAAAAAAAATTACTACATAAAGACTGCAAATGAGGGTGAGTGGACATGATAGGAAGATGACCATACCAAGAATCAAACTAGAAAAGGGCTTCCAAGCCACTATTGAAAATCTAAAACAACCCTTGTTTGACCAAATTGGCACCCCTTTTGAGAGTACCCCAAATCATTAAACCCTTCCCCACAAGGATGATCTTGGGCACATCAACATTCTCCACACCCCCAAGGTATTTTGAGGTGAGGATCTTAGCCCATAACAAAAAAAATTGGGAGCACCATGTCCAGTATGAATTAACTGCCAAAGCTTTCCCATTCAAATCATCTTGACATAACCCAAGCCCACCTTCCTTCTTTGGCCTAAAAATAGTATCCCACTTGACCAAGCTCCACTTCCTTGAGAGGAGGTGACAAGACCAAAGAAAATGATGAGAAAGACTCTTAAAATATTTGATAAAGCTAAAAGGGATAAACAACACAAAGCACCTATACAAAGGAAGAGCTAGGACCATCGACTTCAATAGAGTCACTCTCCTAGAAGTAGATAGCCACTTGCAAATCCAGTGACTAAAATTTATGTGAAAATTGTCAATGAAACTCTTCCAAAACAACCTAGGGAGTGAACGAACAATAAGAGGGATACCAATATAGACAAAAGGAAGCAAGCCAATCTAAAATCTAAAAAATACCAGCAATTCTCTCCTCTCAATAAGCTTTAGAGTATTAAAAAAATAAATGGAATTCCCCTAATTGATACTTTGTTCTGATGCAACCAAATAACTATCCAGGACCTTCCTTAGGTTGAAATATTCTTTAACTTTTTTCATACCCATTAGAGTAATGTCATCCACAAACTGAAGATGGGATTGAGAGGGTAAATTACTACCCCAATTCCAATCATGGATGAGACATGACTCCACATGAGATTTAATAAATCTCCCCAATCCCTTAGACATTAAAAGAAACAAGTAGGGGGATAGAGGATCACCTTTCCAAAGGCCCCTAGATGCCCTAAAAATCTTAGAAGGCTCACCATTGACAAGCATAGAGAAAGAAGTAGAGGTGACACAACTCATAACCCACTCAATCCAAGCATTGCCAAACCAAAAAGCCCTTGGAATAGTAAAGAGGAAGGCCCATTTAACATGGTCATAAGCCTTGGCCATATCTAATTTAATAAACATGGCCTTCTCTCTAGAGGAATCCATAGAATGAACAATTTCAACCACAATAACAACCCCATCAAGAATCTTCCTACTAGAAACAAAACCACCTTGCTCCTTTGAAATTAACTTTCTTAACCATGGATTTAGACACTCAAAAATTATCTTTCTAATCATCTTGTACACAAAATTTCATATGGAAATTGTTCTAAAGAGATCCAAAGAATTATCCCTATTCCTTTTTGGGATAAGAGCAAGAAAAGTGGCATTCATGGCTCTAAGCATCTGCTTATTATGTTGAGATTCTTGGACAACCTCAAGAAGATCAATCTTGATAACCTCTTAGAACTCCTAAAAGAACTCATCTGGAAATCTATCAAGCACATGAGCTTTCCCCTTCTTCATATGAAACACAATATCCTCTAGCTCCTTCAAAGAGATCGACTTGAGCAAGAAGTCATTCATTTCATTGATCACCAAAGGAGGGATGCAAGCCAAGATTAAAGCTTCATCCTCATTGGCAGGATGGGAGTCCTTAGAAAACAAAGAAGAAAAGAACTAAACATATTCTTTTGAAATCTCCTCAAAGGAAGATAATTGAACCCCTTCAGTGGTCTGAAGGGAAGGGATGAAATTACCCTACCTTCTAGACTTAACAAAGTTGTGAAAGAAGGAACTATTTTTATCGCCTTCTTGGAGCCAATCAATATGAGACTTTAAATTCTTCCAAAAAAATTCCTTCTGAAGTTCCCATTCCTCCACTTCTTTCACTATAGCTACTTCCAGCTTACCATTATCCTCAATAAGACTATGGTCCCAAATCTTTCGAGTAATGGCATCCAAGTGAGATTGAGCTGCATTCTTAGCTTGAAAGATATTACCAAAATGGTGCCTATTCCAATGCTTCAAAATATATTTAACATATTAAAGCCTCTTGGAGAAGGAAGTAGTTTCATGGGATAGCTTCCTAAAACACCACCAACTAGGAACAATATCATGAAGTGATGCATTTTTAAAATAATGAGAGAAGCAAGCCAAGAACTTGATCGGCCAATGATTTGATCCATACCAATCCAAAATATGAAAGCTAGTCCTCCACCTATCACCAACCCAAAAGCTAGACACCAAGAACCTTTCCAACCTTTCAAAAATGGAAACCTCACTAGTTGTCATATTGTTCTAAGTAAACATTCCATTAGAAAGTTTGATATCAACCAAATTTAGGAGAGAAGCATTGTCCCATAGGAGATTCAAGGAGGGATCCAAGAGAAAAAACTCCACCCCTCTTCTCCTCAAGAGAGGAGATAGAATTGAAGTCCCTTGCAAAAATCCATAAAAGGAAAGGATCCAAAGAGTGCACATATCTAACATGAGACCACAGTTATGTCTTACGAAAGAGATAAGTAGGAGCATATATATTAGAAAGAAGAATTCTCTCACCTGAATCCAAACTGGAAGCAACCAAAGAAATATAATATTTATAGAAAATCCACCAAATCAGACTAAATCTACATGGATCCCATAAACAAGCAACCCCACCAGATCTGCCATGTGCTCCCACACACTAGCACCGACCTCTACCCTAGATCTTAGAAGCCAAATTCAACATACTTTCAACAAACAACTTAGTCTCCTAAAGGAAAACGAAATCAAGAGAGTGAACACAAATTAACTCATGAATAGCCTTTCATCTAGGGATGTTATTCCTACCCCTTACATTCCAAGAAAGCACTATGTTGAGGTCGGGAGAAATGAGAATCAATGGTTTTCACTTATCCAAACTCCACCAACGTTTCCCCAATTAACTTTACATTTTCTTGGTCCTTCTTTCTACTAGCCTTAAGAGGCTTTTTCTACAAGCTCAAAACAAGGGAAGATGACTTAATTTTACCTGGATCAACAACACCCTTCTCAACACTGAGACTAGAACCAATGGTAACATAACCCACAATGACCTTTGGCACCAAATATCCCCCTGTGCAGGAGCAAGGGGAGGCAGATCCATGTCCATCTAGGCCTCTTGAACCTCAAACTGAGTAGGGATAGAAATAAAATTTGGTTGGTTTCCAAGGAGCATCTCAACTACAGGGTCATCTGTCACTTGCAAGTCAAAGGGGACACCCTCTTCTTGAGCCAAATCCTCTAAGAAATCAAACTTATTAAAGGTATCCTCTACCTTCCTATCCCTAAGTGTTCACTTTTTCCCTCCACCTTAGTTCTGAGGCTTAATTGGAACATAACCATCCTTATCAGCAACTGCTCCCTGCATGGGGGCCTTACCTTTGTGCATCTTCTAGGAAAAATGAGAAGGAGAATTACCTGAACCAGAAACATGTACAACATGGGGACACTTCCACTAAATGTGACCATATGCATGGCAGAACTGGCACTAGAAAGGCAATGCCTTATATTCCAACTGTTAGGTCCAATAAGATGAACCAATGCTCATGTCAATAGAGTCTGATGGTGGATTATTCAGTTTAATTTCCATGCACACCTGAGTAAAAGAAAGTATCTTTTTGTTCAAAGTTTATTGAGAAGAACTAATAGGCTTTCCAAGAAGAGGAGAAATCATCTACAATATATCACTTCTCCAACACCCCAATGACAGATGAGGAAGATGAACCTAAACTTAGAGGGGAGCTCCTTCACAGTTAAATCCTTCATGCCATGGTTTGATAAAGAGACCCACCTGATTATAGAAGTAAGACCCATCTTAAAATGCCCTATTCCTATCAACTACACAGGAAAAGTCCACCATGAAGAAATTATTAGCCGCCAACATAATATCAATATCCCAATCAGGGTTCCATGTCTTGTGAACTCAATATTCTAGAAATGGAAGTGACACCCTCATCACCATAAACTAGTAGATCAACACATAGTTGCTATAATACTCCACATCCTTAGCCACAAATTCTAGTTGAATCACCAAGATCGAATGATCTTGGTATCTCTCCAAACACCCATTTACTTTTTTCATTTTAAAATCTCCATTTTTTTAAGAACCCTCCCCATGTTTATCCATGTTTAGGTAGTCCAACCCTCCTTCAATAACAAGAAACACAAAATCTGACTTATCTAGAGCCCCACTAAGTGCCATGCAAGGATCCAAAACCAAATCCTCTGCATGTACCACAAAACCCACAGAGGAACAAACAAAAGGAAAAAAATTCAATGGAACTTATCAAACACCAAATGCAAGGAGTACCCACACCCCTCAAATCCCACAACCCTCTAGCGAATAATGAAGTGCCTCTCGTGTTACCGTTACTCTTATGATACTTTTCTATGTGTGGTTGATACTGTTTGGATACTGTTTATGTTTGATGCATACTTGAGACTATGTTGGTGACTGTTTCACCATGTTGTTTGGTCGGTTGACAGTTTTGCTTATTGGACCTAGTTGTCTATGACACTGCTACTATTTCTTATAATATGTGGACATATTTGTTTGATGTTATGCTTATGCAATTGTTTACTTATTGTTTAATGATGATGTTGTTTAGAATATGGTTATTATTTGAGGTTCGGGTGAGAGGGATGGTGTTGCATCACTCATCTGTGAGCACCCTACTACACTGCAATTCTCTCTCATGGTGTGTTTGGCATTGAATATATATGTTGTTTCAACACTTGGTTTTATGTAGGACTACAGGTACCGAGAACCAACTTCACCCGCACTGTTAGGTCTGAGCATGCCCAACATACCCAATGGATATGATGTGGTTTAAGGAGTTGACAAGAAAGTATCCTCGTCCGTGTTCGTCATCCCATCGTTATTTGACGATGTTGTCCGTCAGTACCCCGTTTTGTTATGGCATCGTTTTGTTTCATGTCGTTCATTTTAAGTGTTAGTTTAAATAAGTTAATTGTTTGGTTTTGATGTGTTATCGTTATCGTTAATTAGTTAATTTAATTTAATGATGGTTATTATCATTGTTGAAATTAACTTAATTAAATCATTAAATTTAATTATTAAAGTGATTTGTGAAAATGTCAAGGATTTAATTAAATATTAAATTAGTTTTTTAAAATTTTAAATGTTTTTAGATTTAAATGAATATTACTTTTAATTGTCGATATTAAATATTTTTAATTGTAAATAGAATAATATTTTAATTGCAACATTGATAATATTGCTTATTTAATCATTATTTTGGATTTATTAAAAAATGGATATTGTGTTAAATAGTATATTTGAAATGATAAAAAAATTCAAAAAAAATAATATAATTAAAAGTTTTGTCGTAACCATAGTGATTTATTTAATTTAAATAGTATGACATATTGTTAACAGGTAAAATAATAAAATAAAGGGGTGAAACTTATTCCAGTTGCAATATGATTTATTAAAGTAAATAGTGAAGTTAGGTTTTTAATTTTATCTAAATGGAAAGATTACCCTCAAAGTGGTAAGGCATAGGAAGAGTGAATTGAGGGGTGGAAGAAAAGTGATTTAGGATTTAGCCACTTGTCTTGTTTATTATCGAAATAATTTAGAGTTCTTCCTTATTTTATTTATTTTTGGAATTGGGTGAAAAGAAACATTCAAAATTTTTACAAAACATCATACGGGAATTATGGAAAAGAAATTGTTTTCACTCTGTAGAGGGCTCTGGTAAAAGTTAAAAAAAGAAGCTGGAAATTTTACAGCCGAAAGAATTGTAGAAGTAACTCAGCTTACATTTTCATCTTCAAGCTTCGTTTTACCAGGTTGGTGAGATGTTTTATTTTTCTCCTATTTATCTTAATTTCTCTATCTCCAATTGCTTTCGAAGAGAAATGATTCATATAGGAAAAGAATAATAAATTTCTTTTACTAGCCAATGCTTTTCATCAATTGATTTACCAGTGCCTTGGCTCTATTTCCAACACCATGTATATGTTTTGATGCCGAATTGTATTGATGTATATTTACTTGGGCATGGGTTATTATTCTATGTTGTTAAATTCAGTTGATTACTCTCCCTTTTTAGTATTTAATTTACTTGAGTCTTGGTGAACTTTGTGGCTGCCTTACTTGGGCGGCTCGATGTAGCCAAGCCCCTCCACCCTTACTTCCCTTAGTCTAATGTTGTGCACAGCCTTGGATATATATATGTATGTATATATATATATATATATATATATATATATATATATATATATATATATATATATATATATATAATAACATGTATGTATGTATGTATGTATGTATGTATGTATGTATGTATGTATGTATGTATGTATGTATGTATGTATGTATGTATGTATGTATGTATGTATGTATGTATGTATGTGACATTATGGGTGTTGATAAATCAAGTGTGCATGATGGTCGTTGTTATATATATATATATATGCGTTTTGAAATTTTAAAATTATAAGCTTTTAAAATTGGATTTATTTACAAGTGCTTTTAAAATTAGATTTATTTACAGGTGTTTCTAAAATTAGATTTATTTACAAGAGCTTTTAAAATTGGATTTATTTACAAGTTCTTTTAAAAATTAGATTTATTTACAAGTTCCTTTAAAACTAGATTTGTGATTTGCATATAATTGTATAGCTATGTATATTTGTTTTTATTTTATTTCAATAGCAAACTGCTTACATATTTAATTTTGTTTAAACAAAAAAGTCCTTTTTATTAAATATATTCATTTGGGTACATTTTTAAATATATAAATATACATGAAGAGAAGTAGGTGTGCTTCATGAGCTGGCTTTGAGAGAGATTAGTTAGAAAAAATGTATATGTTATATTTTAATTAAAATTATTTATTTTGAAGTGAGCAAATGTATATGTTATATTTTAATTAAAATTATTTATTTTGAAGTAAACAAATGTATATGTTATATTTTAATTAAATTTATTGATTTTGAAGTAAACAAATGTATATGGTAGGAATTATAAATTAAGAGAAATTTGTGGGTTTACATACTATAGGTTTCCATAGTTCTTTCTTTATTTAAATGATTTCAATATAGATGTGTAGATAAAATAAAATTTGTGATTCTTTATTATTTAATAATCTAAAAGTTACTAGGTGATATTTGATTTAATTGAGTTTTATAATTAAAGAATTGAACATTGAAGTTAGATTATTGTTATTAAATAAATAATCCTTTCATGTTCTTATTGAGTTAGTCTATTTGTTAAATTGGATAGGAATGTATAAACAAGTGGAGTATTGAATATGCTTTTAAGTTTAGTTACATGGAATTGTGTTGGGCGATTAAAGTTTTATTTTTACGTTCTCATGATTGACTGTATTCTCCGTTGCATTATTTTTTCGGTTTGAGGAGTTTATAAGCCAAGCCATGATGTGAGTTTCTTTGCAAACCCGAAGTATTTGTGTACCCTTCACTTGGGAGTATATGATAGTTGGTGTTATAGGCTTCCTAAGGCATTTGGTAATGGGTTTATGTTGGATCTCTTTGATTTGACTTTGAAACGTTTGATTTAAGTATTAGTTTTGAACTCTTGTGGGTGTTATCTCATTTCGTTGTTTTTCCTCTTGTTATGGTTGTTTGGCGAGATGGACCATGCCTCGTATTTGTACTCGAACTGGTAATTTTTGGTGTTTTATGTTTGGTACACCCCTTGTTGTTGTAAGTTTTGTATTTGGGCTATTAGGGAGGGTGGCTCTTCATGGGGGTCGGCACACAAAGGGGTAGCCTAGATAACCCATGGAAGAGTTAGTTAAATAAGTGAAAACCTAATAAAATTAACTAGTGGGTTTGGGTAGGAACACATTAACTAAAGATAAATAAGTTTCCTCATCCACGTTGTTGGTGTTTTTACAGACTAAGGTGGGGCGAGAAGGCCATGGTTGGAAAGATCACTACGTTGTCCTCATGAAAGGCTAGTGGTCCCGCACATGTCACCCTATGGGGCCGACGCCTAGTGAGAGGCAGTCAGGATAACCATAGTTGGGGGTTGATGCCTATTGAGAGGCAATCAAGATAACCCATGATATGACTGTGCGATGACACTCTCCCATAGTATCATTTTCCTTTCCATGTATATGTCTCTGGAAGCAGTCACCTTGTAAGTAGTCGTTGAGATTGTTATTTTTTATGTTTTGGTTTCTCTTGTGGTTTGGTCTTAGGGTTTTTCTGCTCATCTGTCCTGGTCGTGGTCTTTCTTGTCAAATCCTAGCACAGGGGGTGGACCTTTGGGTCCACATGTTCGGGTGGAACGTGCTATGCACCCCATTGGTTTCCCAGGTTGTGTTCGTGATGCGGAAGTAGATGCAAAGTTTCCAGAGCTTCACTTGGTTGAAGACTGTTCTACGCTTTGTACCTTATTCTTCATTGATGTATTATTCTTGTACTTGATGTACTCTTCCCGTTAATATAAAGGAAGTATTATGTAATGTATTATTGTATCCATGATGTGTTGTATCTATGGAAATATGCTCCACAATTGTAATATTGAACTATGAATTGAAAGGTAATAAAATGATGTGTGTATCTTTTTTATCTCTGTTGATCATGGATGGTTGTATGTTATCATTATGTTATCTTGTGAATGTATGCTTTTGTTGTTATCTACTTAGAACTATCTTTAATGATGTTATTGGTTGGGAATGTTTATGTGTAATGTGACCATGTAACTCCATGGGGCTAGTTTAGGTTTTGTAATGTTGTTCTATGTACCCCATAGGACGCAGTTGATATTGTAAATGTATAATTGCTTTTCATGTAATGTATGTTCATGTTCATCTTATGTAATGTTTCACTTCAAAAAAAAAATTATGGTAATTTGTTGTCCTTTGGGGTTCGCACGACAAGGAATTACAACATTGGTATCAGAGCCAAGGTTTACAACTCTGGGTAGTCTAAGTTAGTTGTACGCTTAACTCTTGATCTCACATGTTCCCCTCTAATGATGTGCAAGAACATGCCTCGGGGTAGAGGTCGTGGCCAAGGTTGTGGTCGAGGAGCTAATTGCCAAAGTTCATCGTCTCCAAGCTCCCATAGTTCAGAAAGTGAGGAACGTTAGAGTTCCCAAAACAATTTGGGATACGAAAGATAGAACCCGTGTCACGACTCCTATTTTTCAACGATGAATTTATAATTCAATATTACAATTGAAACGATTGTCTTATATTGATAAATTGATTTTTAGCTCTTAATAGAAGTACCTTCTTATGATTTGGTAGTGGAAAATGCAATGATTTGTTTATTAAAATTTGAATGATCCTTCGATTAGAATAAATTTGACTTAATATATATATATATATATATATATATGTGGGTGTGCGTAATTTCTTTTAGTGAGTTCCTTGTGAAAGGAAATGATCTCTCTCTTAAAATAGATTACCTATTTATTGTGTTATAGTGAATTAAAAAGAATAAAATAAATGATTATTTTCTTTATTATTTAAATAAATCTCTTTATCGAGATAAGGACAAATTAAAAAGAAATAGAAAAAAAAAGAGAAAACAAAAATTAACAAGTGACGCAAGCGTCGAGTTCCTGCCGAGAGGTAAAAGGCATGTAGCTATGAGTTAGAAAAAGTTTTTAGATAGCAGATAGGAATATAAATGTATTAAAAATAGCTATAAAAGTTTGAAGTAATTTTTAGAAGCGCACTAATGCATGGAATTTTTAGGTTGCATGGGCAATGTGGTCCATAGGGACATGTGAACAGGTAACACGTGTGGATGGATGCAAGGGAAATTTTATTTATGGGTACCATGTATACGTGGACTTTTTTATAGATATACCAATGAATACTTGTTTTTTTGTGTGTGTATGTATACATTTGTGAGAAGGAAGGTTCTTTATGATCTTAATTAGGAAGCAAGAATGCATTATTAATTTGTATTAATTATTGAATGCAAACAATCAGAAACATTTGTAATAATGCTTGAGACATATATGCATACATGTATCCACGCGCACATAATGCATATAAGAGTGAGATGCATAGTTGGCATGTGAACGAGTCTTAAAGTAGGAGGAGACTCAGCTTGCATTTACAGTATTAAATGAAAGAAAACAGGAGAAATAAACTATTTATGACCAGTGCAATGTTTTTTTATTTTTATTTTTTAGAAAACCTTTTGATCAGAAAATTCATTAGTCATTTTAAATGGAACAAAGTTTTGATGTAGAGATATTTCTAAAGCATCAAATATCATTTGCAACTATTTACAAAAACCACGTGTACGGGCAAAAAAAGAAAATGCATTCTTTACATGATCCATATTTATATGCATGGTGAAACAAAGTTTACCATATTTCTTTTTTTTGCTTGTATGTCTATTTGTAAATAAAATTATGTTTAGTGTACTGTTGTAAAACACATGCTATGTTAATTAATACAATTGAGTTATTTTAGTTTATCATATCACAATATGCAAGTGCTAATAGAAACAATAGTGTTAGTTGGAAGATTGATAGGGGTAGCTCATTTGAGTATAAACTTTTGTAAGATTAATCAATGTTTTATTTAATGTAGTATGAAGGTTAGTATTATATAAAGCTATTGATTTTATTATAAATAAGATTTAAATCCTGTCTATGTAATATGATAAGATATTTTCGTGTATAGAACAATGTAATTATATTACAATAAATTGTTAGATGAATGAGTAGAAAGCTATTGATTTTATTATAAATAAGATTTTAATATTGTTTATGTAATTTGAATAAAAATTTGTGTTTATACAATAAACAATAAGTAATTTGCAAAAATATAATAAAGAACCTTACTACCTAAGATTAAATTTGTGTATATATAAAATAAAATGTAATAATTTAACTTATTAAAATGTAATAAGTGGAATAAATATTACGATAAATTCTTAGATGAAATAGTACAAAGGTATTGATTTTATTATAAATTAGATTTGAATGTTGTTAATGTAATACAAATGAATATTTTTTTGTGTATATATTTTAAACAAAGAATAATTTGAAAAGATATAAAGAATCTTATTAGGTAAGATAAAATGTAGGTACAGTAAAATAATCTACATGTTTGTAGCACTTTGCATCCAAATTATTGAGAGAGAAACATTTGTAACAATGCTTGAAGCATTTAAGTATACATGGATACATGTATACATGTATCGATGTGCACACAATGCATAGAAGAGTGAAAAGCATCCTTGGCACCTGAGGAAGCCTGAAAGCGTGATGAGACTGAAGTTGCATTTGCAGTATTAAATGAAAGAAAACAAGAGAAATAAACTAGTTAGTATGAATGCATATATGAAAGGAAAGCATTAAAATATGGATCCATGTAAAGACATATGCATGCACGGATGTGTACATGTGTCCATGTAACTTGGTATGTTAAGAAGAATTTATATATGCCTGCGTCCATAAAGTTAGAAATGTTAGAAACAATTTGCATCTTAAACAAGAACTAAAAAAAACATTACTGACTGAAACAAAGCAGCAATACATTAGTGTTTGTGGAACAAGTGTATAAAGTATATCTAATAATGCATTTGGATGCATGGATACATGTAAATATTTGTGAAATCTGAATATACATTATAGCCTTCAAGGAATTGTCATATGTGCTTTTAGGAATCTGTAAGAAAAAGGATTTAGAAAAGACGTTTTGAAAAGAACTCTTGAATACAACTGTATTTTAACAATGAGACTCAATTTGCATTTGCAGTATTAAATGAAAGAAAATAGGGAAAATTAACTATTTATTAGCAATGCATATATCGAAGGAATGCATAAATGTATGGATGAAGGCAAACATTTATGCAACATCTATGTGTACATGTGCCCATGTAAGTTGGTAAGTAAACAAGAATCTATATATGCCTATGTGCACAAAGCTAGAAAATGTCAGAAACAATTTGCATTTGAAAGATATAAAAAGAACATTTATGATCGAAACAAAAGAATAATACATTATTGTTTTTTGACCAAGTGTATTAAGGATATCCAACGATGCATTTGAATGCATGGATACATGTAAATATTTATGAAATCTGATTATACATTTTAGCCTCCAAGAAACTATGATATATGCTCTTAGTTATCTGCAATAAACAGGATTTAGAAAAAACATTTTGAAAGGAAGTCTTGAATACAACTCTATGTTGTGATAGTTATTTTCAAAGCCCTCAGTGTTTAATTGCATAACCTTGATATTTTCTTCATTTTTTCCTTTGGTATGGTGTGAATTTTGTTCTGATGGATGAAGGTATATTTGAGCTATAGATAGATAAAGATATGTAAGGGTGGTAAAGAAGAATGAGCGATGTAAGTGCAACAAAGAGAAGGAATTGAGAGAATGATGAGATGCAAGTAAGGTATATGAATGCCTTATGGAAAGTATTAGATATGGGAAGCAAGGATATGTGAAACTGGATGTGAGAATGAATGGAATGTAAATGATATGAATTTATCATTTTTGAGTTAAACGCTTAAAATTAAATGCAAGATATAAAAATTTGAATGAGTGAGCTAGATTGAGAGAAAAAAGGAATGCAAGACATTGGTGTGATGCAAGAGAAGCATATAAATGGATTTTGAAATGTATTTGATTTGAGAAGAAACGATGTGCACGGTGGAAATGGAAATGAGTGGATTCGATAGGGTATGAAGTGAACTTTTGTTCCAAGAAAGGGTGGAAGAATGTCTATTTTGTTATTGGTTATGCTTTTTAAAATCATCATAGGGCTGAGTGTCTCAATACAAATACAAAAGAAAGACTGATGTCCCATTTCTCACTCTCCTTTGGACTAAACAAAGTTCCAAGATCCTTGAGCTTCCTCGAAATGTGACAAGAGAAGAATAGATATAAAAATATAATGATATTTAAGGATACAAGAGTCAAAAGAGAAACACCAATGAATACTAGTACCTTTACATGGGTGCATGTTTACATTTGTAGTAACAAATTTCCTTTATGATCTTATCTAGGAAGCAAAAATGTATTATTATTTTGTTTCAAGTATTGAATGCAAATAATCTTAAACATTTGTAACAATGCTTGAGGCATCTATGTATACATGCATGCATGTATACATGTATCCATGTGCACACAATGCAAAGAAGAGTGAAAAGCATACATGACATGTGAACGAGAAATTTGAATGGAAAACACTAAAATCAAGTAGAAATACAAATCTTTCAAAGCACATTGAGGCTCAAGTAGCATTTGCAGTAGTAAGCGAAAGGAAAATAGGGACAACAAACTATATATCAGCAATGCATATATCGAAGGAATGCATAAATATATGGATCCATGTAAACATTTATGCATGCATGGATGTATAGATGTGTCCATGTAATTTGGCACACAAAGAACAATCTATAAATACATGTGTGCATAAAGCGAGAAATGTCAGGAACAATTTGCATTTGAAACATATACAATATTGTTTTTTGAACAACTATATAAAGGATACCTAATGATGCATTTGAATGCATGGAAACATGTAAATATTTGTTAAATCTGATTACACATTATAGGCTTGAAGAAACTGTTATACGCGCTTTTAGGGATTTGTAATAAACAAGGTTTAGAAAAGACATTATGAAAATAACTCTTGAATACAACTGTATGTTATGAGTGTTATTTTCGAAGCCCTCAGTGTTTATTTGCATAACCTTGATATTTTCTTCATCTTTTTCTTTGTTTGGTATGGTGTGAATTTTGTTGTGATGGATGAAGGTATATTTGAGGTGTAGATAGATAAAGATATGTGAGTGTTAAAAAGAAGAATGTGTTATGTGAGTGGAACAAAGCGAGCGAATTGAGAGAATGGTGAGATGCAAATAAGATGTATGAATAAGTTATGAAAAGTATTTGACATGGGAGGCAAGGATATGGGATGGTGGATATGAGAATGAATGGGAATGTAAATGGTATGAATTTATCATTTGTAAGTTATATGCTTACAATTAAATGCAAGAAATGAAAATTTCAATGAGAGAGCTGGATTTAATGAAAAAAGGAACGCAACACATTGGTATGATGCAACACAAGCAAATAAATGGATTTTGAAATGTATTTGATTTGAGAAGAAAGGACGTGCAAGGGTGGAAATGGAAATGAATGGAATCAATAGGGTATGAAGTGATTATTTCTTGCAACAAGGGGTGGAAGAATGTCTAGTTTGGTATTGGTTATGCTTTTAAAAATCATCATAGGGCTGAGTCTGTCAATATAAACACAGAAAAAAGACCCATGTTGCATTTCTTACTCTCCTTTGTACTGAACAAGGTACTGAGATCCTTGAGCTTCCTTGAAATGCGACAATAGAAGAGTGGATATAAAAATATAATGATATTTATGGATAGAAGAGTCAAAACAAAAGACAAAGTGGAAGTTCTTATGCATATACTATGGAAAAAATAAATATGGAAGATCATAAAACAAAGAACATGTAAATACTGATGCAGTGGAGAACATTAAATACATGGAGAGAAATATGTAGAGCTATTCACAGATATATGCATGGATGCATCAACAGACACATGTATACAAAGAAAACAAAACTACATGGAGAGATGGAGATATGAACACATGGATACATGGATGTATGCATATTTGGATATAGGTACAAATGCATATGTTACATGGAAGGATGTATTCATATACATATGCAAATATGGATGAAGGCATATATACATATATGCATGTATGGACAATATGCATAAATGTATGTCAACATATAACTTTTAATTTTGTTATATTGGAAAACTAGCACTATTCTGATAAATTAATATTGGAAAATTAACATTTACCTATTTCTATCTATCAGAATAGCTTTATAAATCATTGTTGTTATTGAAAATTAGTGAAATGTGATCGCATAGATTG
>VDFB02182884.1:0-19468 GCA_007258455.2 Sequoia sempervirens | reverse complement strand
CAACTTTGGTAAGAGTTGAGAGAGAGTAGGAATAGTGAGCTAACCACTCAGGATTCAAAAGAGCACGATCCAGCTTAACCTGAATAAGGGCATTCCCAACTTGCCTATTCGACCAGGTAAAGGACGCCCCTTTCAAATCCAAGTCAAGAAGAGCCGAATCATTGATAAACTGCATAAGATCAAATCTGCTATCATCCACATTCTACGAACCACCCATCTTATCAGAATCATGCAAAGGAGTATTGAAATCACCAATGACAAGCCAGTTACCCACGTTATTATCAGCTTTAAAAGAAGCCGGACTCTCCCATAGCCTTTTTGTAGCCTGCTTACAATTAGGTGCATAAATATTCGACAAAGTCCAAGAGAACTTATCATGCAGGTGGAAAAAAGAAGTAGCCACATGATTACAATCGTTCAACATCTCCTCACCTCTAATCACCCTAAGATTCCAAAAAGTCACTATCCCACCTGAAGCACCAGTCGCCTCAGAACAATGCATACCACAGTCTTTGAAAAAATTCAATTTCAACCTAGAAAGTTTATCCAATCCCATTTTAGTTTCTTGGATAAGAACAATATCAGGACGATGATCTCTTACCAGATTAGCCAAGAGATCATGCTTGTGAGGGTGATTCAAACCCCTCATTCCAGTAGATTATCTTCATGAGGATTTATGGAAGGTGCTCTTAGAGCACATATCTAGCAGAGTTCTTTGCGTACCATCAGCAATATCCATCCGACTCTCCTTCTCCCTAGCAACATTAGCTAGAGGCCGACCTCTACCCCTCCGCTCAGACCCACAGTCTGACCTCTGCCTATTCCTTGTCACAACTCCTGGCGAAGGAGAATGTCTCTTCCTATTCCGACCACGAACTTGAATGTAAGGTGGGTTATCCACTTCCTTCAACTCCTCGTCCTCCTTAACATCATGCTTTAATTCCAATCCCTCAATCTTCGACATCAAAGAAATCCCCCCCCGGGGAGAGTCAGAAACAACTATTGCAGAAGAAACTTCCTCAACCACCACATATCTATCATTAGGAAAACTAGGGGACACGCATACCTTTTCATTCTGATCTTGGGTTTCCCCCTTAGTTGGTTGACAAACCAACACCTTATCCACCTCATCCAAAAGTGTCTCCTCCGAAGCCACCGAGGGGGGCACACCATTAGGCATCTCCTCCTGAGCAGAAGGAACAACCACCACCTCTTGAGTAGGAACCGAATCCACCCTCCTTAACGGGAGATTTCTCAACCTCTCTCCATTGTTTGGAAATTTGCTTAGGAACTTTAAGTGGACACTTTTTGGCCCAGTGACCCACTTTTTTACAATGGAAGCAGGCAAAGGGGTTTGACTCAAATTCAACTAACTGCTCCCACACCCCAAGTTTAGAATTAATCTTAACCAAGGAAGGCAGATCCGCAGACTACTCGACATTCACACAAAATTTGGCATAAACCAGCTACTTCCTAGAAGCTGTCGTTTGGTCAATCGACAACAAACAACCAAACGTGCTGGCAATCCCTTTGAAAACCTCTTCATCCCAAAATTCCAATGGGAGTTCGAGCAATCTAACCCAAATTGGAGCCGCCGAGAAAGAGCACAAATCCGGGTTGAAGCCCGTCTCCCACTTTTTCAGCATCAACGAGGACTTTCCAAGAAACCAAGGGCCACCTGTCAATGCCATCACCAAATCATCCTCATAGTTGAAGGAAAAAGAGAAGAAGCCTTTGGCCATAGCAGCCATTTCAACTTGTCCTTTAGGTTTCCAATGACTAACAGTAAACTTGCGGACCATCTCAATGTGGGGCTAAGGACCAACAAATTTACCCAACAACACCATTTCCATATTTGACATTCTTTTGTCAACAATACAGTTCGGAACCGAAACAGAGTACTCGCCAGTCTTTTTATTTGCACTAAAAGGAACTAGAGGGGAGGAGCTTTTTCCCTTAGGCTTAGAACCAAACAGATATAACCATTCGAGGGAGGAACAAGACAAGAAAGGATTCTTAGTCTTGTCAGTCCCAACAGCCTCGACATTAGGAGTCCCATCACTCCCATTCAAAGACAGGCCGTTCCCTGACTTTTCAGAGCCAGGTAGCACTATTTTAGAGCCAGGCATTGGGGAATGTGTTGAGCACACACTCTTTGAAGCCCCTTTCCCTTCCAAAAGAACATTAGCCACAAAAGGGGACCCACATAGCTTACCTGCAGCAAGGGCCCCGTTTGACATCACCCTTTCATCAACACACCGACCGCCATTACCGCTAGGAGCTTCAACTAGATATCCCGCCTCTTCTGAATTTGAAAAAACGCCACCACCATCACCACTGCCAGAGGAGCTGCCCATTGTTCCAGTGATATCAATGACATAAAATATTACATTTTAAAGTAATCTTAATATTTGATAATCTGAAATCATTGTCATGAAGTAAACAATTAAAGTTTATACACAATAACACGTAAGGTTCTAATGTCCCCTTTTCGAAATGGGATTATAATAATAATAAATTAAAATATCAAAAAATAAAATATAAAGTATTAAATATAAAACTAAAGCTTAATATTATCAAGAGTCAAGAGGCATGTGAAGAATCATGATTATTGAAGGAAAATGATATATAAGAGACATCAAACAAGAAGTAATCACCATACGAAGAATACATCTTTTATTATTTGATTATTACTCTTTTGGAGCATGGAATTGCAGTTCATTTAACTTGAGGATGAAACCCCCTCATGGCAGGGATTGAAGGATGAAAACCTGCAGTTTTTCAAGAGTGATTTCACATGGAAGTCACCATTGTGCTAAGTTGACATATCGTTGAGTAGATATTATTAAAATTTCAAGTTAACAACATTTGTTGGTTATTAGCAAATCTAATTGCTATCTTTAAAAGATATTTAATTGTGCGAATTCAATTAATTATCAGAAATACCAATTTGAAAAAGTATAGTTTCTAGTGTATATATTATTGTATAGAAATTAAAAAGATTGGATATTATTTATTTATTTATTTTTGTTTAGACTGCAGGAATTGGGTAGCACGACCCCCTATAAACTGCAGTGCACTTGGTAAATTTTTTAACGTGTCTGGCGGCGTTGGCACGACATGCTCTCCGGTACCACGGGGGTGGGGGAGACTAGACCTCGTGACCAACCTCCTGCAACAGGAAAGATTTAGCCAACCGAGCTAGAGCCCCAACCCCCACTTGATTGGATATTATGAAATATTCCCTTCGGAATATATAAAATTCAAACAAGATATTACAAATGGTATGAGAGATGGATCTTGCCAACTTGTGAGTCTTCTTTCATATGCAATTTAGTAATAGATTGAATAGATATTATCAAAGAGAATTAATTTCAGGTAAATGACAAAAGAAGTGAATATGGTCGATAGTAAGGGAAAAACTCCTCTTGGGAAAGTTGTTACAGATAAATTTGAAAGAAGATTGATACAATGATAGATATGTTGGGTCAAATGCTTCACATGAAGCAAAATAATATGATTGCATCCAAAAATCAAAGATAAAAAGTTCATTTGAGGAAATAAAAAAGTCCAATACAAGATGATATTCACATCATCTATGCAGATTATAAAAACTCTTTCAGAAATTTAATGACTATAAAGGGTGTAAAAATGCACAGTCTAAGGCAAATGTTCTTGGCATAAGTTTTGTTCCAATGACTATGACCAGGGTTCCAATCATATCTAATAGGAACTCATCAACTTTATGCACTCCACAAGTTCAAGCTTTGGCAGGAGTTTGGAGTACTCTTACTAGAAATAGCATTATGATATGTCAAATAATGCACAATAAGTTTCAATTGAAGTAACTCCACACTGAACTTTTTTATTTTTCAATATTGAAAGTACAAATACAAGTCTGTGCACTTTTTGATCACCAAGTTCTTAGTGGAGGCAATGTGATAGCATATGGTGTTTGGACAATGCACTCTATCTAGATGAATACACTACTGAAATGTAAAGATGACAAGATGACCAAAGCATGTAGGCAATAGAGCGAACCCAAATCAACGCCTCTTTGGAAGACAAGCATGTGTAGAAAATGTGAAGCCACTGGCAGATTACAACGGAATTTGATATAGTGAAAATGGTTGATTACACGCGGTTTTGATCAATGCCAACATGGGCTTGAAATGCAGAGGGGTGTAGCTGTGAACTGACCAAGAATTTCAATGATAAATGCATTAACCGAGGGTATACCATCTAGTTTTACAATATCTTGAGCATGAAATGCACAAGTCTCTGGCAGTACTACCATTCAGAGTGACAATAATATGAGCATGGAATGCACTAAGTACAACTAAGAATGGTATTGATAAGAGAAGCTAGCTACACACATTAATAATGTTATTCAAAATAATGAACACACTGCTGCATATACATAAGTTAGCCCATAAAATTATAGGTTGATGTTATACCATTCATGTGGACTCAATTAGCTGAAGTAGACTACCAAAGACGGCTGAAGGATGATGTAGAATGCTGATTGTAGACCTCCAAACCCACTGAACATTACTCATAACTGCTATATCAGACTGTTTTGGTTTTAAAAATGCCTTCCATCCACCATACTTAATACCCCAAACCATTGTACAACCACCATTTAACTGTAGGATAACAACAACATTGCTGTATGGCCCAATATGCAAAGAAAAATCCCTCCAAAATGACTCTAATTATTGCTGCAACAAGTACTATAGCATGGAATAAGGAAATACAATCCTCTCAAAGCTCCAAAAATCACTCCTAAATTCAAGACAAAACTAGGACAGCAAACATCAATAAAACTTGTATACCAAAATCTCTCAAAACACATAAAAAATCTCCATTATCAATAACAAATTGGAAAAACTCAGCATTTAGCACAAGTGCTTTTTGAATGAAATCACTCAGCCAACTAGTAGAGTTTTTGTCCTTGAAACTGGATTCACCAAAGGGTTTTTTTCTTAGACAAATAGGGAGAACTCACATTCTTTCACCAAAGCAAATAAAATGAATAAATAGTAACCCTTCTTCTCAAGACCCAACCTCCTTTTAATCATGTTTTTTCATCAAAGCAAATGAAATGAATAAGTAGTAACCCTTCTTCTAAAGACCCAACCTCCTTTCATAACCTTTAGAGTTATTTTTGGAAAAAACATTTGTTTTTGTTGTTTTTTGAAAAATGTTTTTTTGCTTTTTCTAATTTTTTTTTTTTGATTTTTTATTGCTTTTTCGAAAAAATGCTTTTGATTTTTTTTCGAAAATGCATGCCAGTTGCTTTTTTCAAAAATTATTTTTGTTATTAATAAAATAATATAAAGTGTTCTTATGATCACTTTTTAGCACCTTGAACCTAGTGACACTTTATCTGCACACTTAAAACACTTTTTATAATATTTAAATATAAATTATCATTTAGTTTTACCTTTTCAACAACTTTAATATTTTAATTATTTTTACACAACCACCAAAGTTATGAAAAATATTAAAATAGCCCAAAATATGAATTTTGACCACACTACCAATACTTTAAATGCGTATGATATCAGTCTATATGAAAGTTGGTGCTCTCCCAAGCTGACACACTTCTCCAAGAATTGTGGAGTGCTCCCAAAATGTCGGATCCGCACACAGAAAGTATTATTGTACTCATTTTCGCTCCAAGAACTCTTTGCCACTATCATAATACCTTTCCAATAAAGCTAGTATTCTCCAAGAAATTTGGAGTTTCCAAGGATGTTGGAATGGACCAAAGAAAGGGACCTTACACCAACTCAATTGTAATGTGCTCCCTCTGCAATTGTACATACCTTTTCTCACAATTGGCTCATGGGTAAGTCTCTAATTGTGGATGGGGATCATCATTTATCAATAGGGCAACCACAAATGTCCAATTCTATATCAACATCTTCTATGGGTAGGTCTTTTACCATGGCTCATCATTGCAATATTAGATCTCGTCTTTAGAGAGTAGTAGGACCTAACTAAGAATGGAAGCCAAAATTGACAAATTAGATTGTAAGCATTAGTCCTAGAAAAATAGATACATCCACGATTAACACTATTGTTTTTGAAATCAACAACTTACCTTCTCCAACATCAAATTGTGTGAAGATTGAAGATGCAACTGCCAAATTGCATAAAAGTTAAAAGAGATGAATGTTCAAGATGATCAACATGTATTCATACCTTAATTGATACATCTTTGAAAGCACAAATCTGCCCTTGATAATGAACTCCTCTATCCAATCTCGCATATGCTTCCCATATATTACCAACTTTCTCAATTGGTGCTGATCAGCTGGTGATTCTAGAACTTGTGGAAGCAGTTGAGTGGCCTGTGAAGTGTTGTGAAGCAGATTACAAACATATTGTCGCAATTACCGATTTTCAGCCTTGAGGGCTGCCTTATCCTCTCCATCTTTAAGCACTCTTTCCTTTAGATTTCCTGTTGCAACTTCGAAGAAATTTACATCAGTGTGCTGAGTGCTCTTGTCGAGATTGGCTTTGACAACCGTGAAATCATCAACCTCCATCTCATCAACATTCTTATCTTCTGGAGGCGTATCAGTCTTAATGATAATTTCACCTTCTGGATTCTTCTCCATGTGAACTTGTTTCTTAGGCTTCTTCACTAGTGGCTCTTGATAAATGTTGTCAAGCTCTGCAAAGTTTAGCTGATACGAAGGCCTCCTCCTCTTCCTTCCTAGGACGTTCTCAAGCCAAGACGAGGTGTCTACTAACTTCTTTGGGAGGTTCGGCTTTAGCTTCATCAACTTCTTCATCTTCTAAATCAATATGGATCGGAGAAGACCTCGGCGATGGTGGAGAATCAAGTGACAATGGCATTGCTTCTACTTGTGGTGTGGGCTCTTTTGGTGGAACTTTAGATACAACTGTCGACTGCTCTTGCTGAACTACATCAGAGAAGTCCAACCTTCTTCTTACACTCTTTGCCATTCTACCAATCTTCAAACTTTTTGGAGGGTGACTCATGGCCTTCATTCTTGGTTTTGGTTTGGAAGAAGAAGGTAGGGATGACTTCACTATCGGCGGCTCTGCGGTTGGAATAGCTTCTTTCCAAGTCCTTTTGAGGTTTAAGAAAATCCTGTTGTTTTTGACAACTTGACTCGTTCTTTCCTCAATTGAAGCGCTCACAACTCATCACCCATCACCTTGGCATTCGCCGACAATCTACATCTGTAGATACCCATCTCAACTGTAAAACTAAAAGCAGCCTTCTTTCGGTTCTGCAAGAACGTGTGAACTTCATACACTTTCATCAGAAACTCCATGAAAACCAACTCATTTGTGGGATATCTTGGCAACATGACTGGAGTACTTGAGAAGCTGTACACTCTGATGTAGGAGAAAGTAGGAAACTAGATGAACTAATCAGCCCACTTTGCCATTGTTGCCCGAGCAAGTGATGAAATCCATACATGCCACTCATTGTTTAAGTCTGTCACCGTATGCATCATTGACTCGCCTATAATGATGTGTTGACTCTGAAAACTCCAGCTGTGGGTAATGATGATATACATGCTGTACATCCAAAGTTCCGTTGACATTCAATCCTTTGAATTTGCCTTGAAAAGCCACTAGGTAGACTGGAGACTCATGTATTTCAAAATATTCGTTCATTTGATGGTGAAGACTATCGCTGATAAAAGTCGGCCACTCATAAAGCTTTGCTTTATTAATGATGTGGGAGATGATATAAAACATCCAGGGCTGGAATTTAGTGGCTTTTGCTTGACCAGTGACTTGGTTGAGAAGAGTAATCATTATTGCAAACTCCTCCTTGAATTCTCCACACCCGACGTTCTTTGGCAAAGTGTTGTGTTTCTCCTTCAATCATCTTTGTGCAACTTTCTTGCGGTATTTGTCCTTGTGCATGTGCCACACCTTTTTGCACTCTTTAATGGAGATAACCAAATTCTTTGACCAAGGTGGTATTGAAAAGCACTTTTCAACAACGTTTGGCTTGAGGTTGTAAACAACTCTTCCATTTGCTACTTGAATTTCTTATGTAGCTGGGTTGTAATGCTTGATACAAGCAATTACAAACTCTAGACTTTGCACCGAGACGGGAATTGAAGCCACTGCAAGTAATCCATAATGACCAAGGTGTCTGATTGCAACATTGCCTGCATCTTCCAAAGCACACAAATCAAACATTGGTTTTATATGATGCAAATCAATTTCAAAAGTTTTGATGAAATCATGATACAACATCGACTTGGTTCTGAATTTGATGGGAGAGTACTCCATGTTGAAAAACTCAAATTTTGATTGTAAACTTGACTATGTTCGGACACTTGTTGCACAAATTGCTGAAAACTGAAGGCTGATTTCTCCTGAAAAAGCAATTTTCTTGAAAAAAGCTGGGACTTGGGTTTTGTAGAGCACTTTGTTTCGGAAAGACCCAGATCATTTGTTTTGGAAAATAGTGATGGCTGATCGAAAAAGTAGAAACCCTAAAATTTTAGAATTTTCTTGAAAAAAGTTGAGAGCTGGGTTTTGTGCAGAATCACATTCTAGATAGACCCAATTGATTGGATTTTGAAAATACTGAAAATTTCTTGGACATGCAAGGAAAAAGCAGGTTCTTGAAAGTTGAATTTTTTTTCCAAAGTCGTATAGAATCAAAAACCAAGTTGACTTGGATTGTTGAAAGCTGAAAAACTGACCCCCTTCTTTTGAAAATTGATGCCCTAGAAATTTGATGAATGAAAAAGCGAGCCTCTGTATGAGTTGATATGGAAAATATGAAGAACTTCAAAAAAGCACCACGTTTTGGCCTCCAAATCTTAAAATGAAGAAATTTTTCTATCTCCTCCTTTGGACGCCACCTGCAAAATATGAATAATGAATGCACAAAGCCATCTTAAATAGGTTTTGAGGATGAACAAGATGCTTTATTCTCCAGCTTTAAATCCTTTGAAGCCAATCTTGAGCAGGTTTGTCAAATGTGGACGCTGTTTGGAAAGCTGCAAGAGGAAATTTGAAGATTTTATTAAGGCATGAATTCTTGGGCACCTCTCTTGGATTGGGGCGCTTTTACTTGGCATACTTAGCCAAATTTTCACCATTTTCATCTTTTTGTTTGATTTTGACCTCAGCTTGATCCTCGACTATGGGCGCTCGGTGAATCCTCTGAACTGGCTGATTATCTTGTTGTGGAGCCTGATTGAATCTGAGATGATAATCTTGGAGGCAACATTTGATAAAAACATCATTTGGACCGAATCATGGGTGCCCCTAGCTACCTGGGGCACCCAAGTCCTCCAGATATAGCCATTTTTTCATGTTCTTCAACTTTACATTGCTTTTTGATTCTTCAAATGAATTCTCATTTCTGACCGTTCAAGAGGTCCGATGATCTGATTGCTGGATTCGTTGGATAGCCTGATTAAATTCTGAGGGAGGTCTTCTAGAAGTGACTGGCCTGGAAAAGCAGTTTTAGGGGATCAAAAGCTTGGGTGCCCTTGGCTAGTTGGGGCGCCCAACTCCTTCAGAGTTAGAATATTTTCTGAGATATTCATCTTTCTTTTGACTTTTCTTACTTTGCAAATGTTTTTACCTTCTGTTCAACCTAACATATTTGATACTTGGCAAATCTGATGAGCTCCCTGAGATATCCACTGAAAAGCTTGTTCAAATTTGAAGGAAAGCTGCTGGAGGCAACAAACCCTAATTTTGATTTCTGAATGCCCAAAAGCTTGGGCGCCCTTGGCTACCTGGGGCGCCCATGATCACTAGGCTTAACCATTTTTACTTGATTCTCAATCTTCAAACTTGATATTCCATGTTTTGTCCTTCATTTGATTTGCAACTGTTGATGACAAACGAATCTAATGATTGAGTTAAGACATTCATTGGATAGCTGGCATAATTCCAAAGACAATGATCATATTTGCAAACCCTAATCTCTGAATTAGGTCTTCCAAAACCCTGGGCACCCCTGGCCAGTTGGGGCGCCCAAAGTTCCCAAACTTAGAATATTTTTTCATGATTTGCATTTTTTCCCTCTGTCAAGACTTCTCCATTCAATGCACAATCCCGACTAAATGATTGATCCGATGGACTTGCTGGTAGATTCACTGTGAAGCCGAGAAGATTTTGAGCAACACTGCCTGGGAAGCATAAACCCTAATAACATCATCTGAGGCTCTGAAAAGATGGGCACCCCTGGCTAGCAGGGGGGTCTTTAATGGCAAGTGTTAGTTTTTATTTTGCAATTTTCAACTTTACTTCGTTCTTCATCCTTCTGTTTCATTCTCGACAACCAGGGTTGAAAAATACTCTAAGGCATGACTGGCTGGGTGGCTAGACTGAGCAGGGGCGCCTAGCATCTCCAGACTTAGTTAAATTTTCCTCAGTTTTCAAGATTCTCCAACTTCCTTCCTTCGTTCTTCGTTCCTCAAGCATCTTTCGCCATTTCTTGATTTGTGCAGTGTTTGAGACTTCAAATCTGATACCTGACAATTGAGCAACCTCCATTAATGACCTTGGAGCTCTAGTTTAGCTTTTGAAAATGCAAAATTGAACAATTAGAGAAAAACTGATCTTTTGACGATTTTGACTGGACTAGCCTGATGAGGAAGTATTTTAAGCCAATCAAAATCAGTTTGAACCCCTCGAGTCATACATTTTATTTTTAGAAAATTTTGCCAGCATCTATTTGAGAAGAAACCCAGAAAAACCCAAAAAAAGTCTTTTTAGAAATTTTTCTAAAATGTAGGGCCAAAAAACTGAGATTTGGGTTTTGTAGACACGGTTACTCTGAGCAGACCGAGATCCTCAGATTTTGAAAATTTTGAGTTTTTGACCCACATGCATGGCATGCAAAATCCATTTTTTGACCTTTTTGACCATTTCTTCAAAATGCCTGCGTAGCAAAATTTTTAATTTGGGGTACAACATCTCAGAAGAAAGGTCAAAGACAAAATGAAGACAATTCTAGAAATCTTCAGTCTATCACATGTCATTATTGTGGTAAACTTGGTAACATGAAGAGATTCTATAGAAAGAGGTTGGTTGATCAACACTCCAACCAGGGAGGGTCTTCACCAAAGGCTCAAAACATTATGAGCAGAAGGAGTCGGTCTTCTACACTTTTGACCTACAAATCATTTTAGTTTTTGGGTTTGGCTTAGTATAGTTAATAAATTGACCCTTAAGGGAGGGTATTAAAATAATATTGTAATATTTATTTATAATGGTCAATTAAGTTGTTAGTATAGTCTTTAGAATCTTTCCATAATCTCTTCAATTGTCTTCTGCTTTTCTTAGTTGTCGATCTTATCCTTATCAAATAAGTCACTTTTCTTAGTTGTCTATTGTCTCCTTTATCAGATAAATCGCTTTTCTTAGTTGTTGATCTTATGCTTATTGGATATATCATTTGTAAACTCTATTTAAGGAGGCTTTCACTCCTTTGCTAATATCATAGATGAAAAAATCGCCAAAAACTTGGCAAGTTTTTAAAAAGAACGAAATTTTCAGGTATTTACACGCCACAAAAAACTTGCTAGGTTTTTGTGAAAAACTCGTAGAAAAAAACTCCTGTGGTCTATGTAAAGTCTCACGTGGCCGGAAAAAAAAAGGCATTTTGTTTTTTTTTTTGATTGATTCACTTGCTCTTCTCCAGCAAAAACCCACTCCAAACCATTTTGCACCTATTTACAGTGATTTTGCATCAAGGAGATGAGATTTGAAGGAGATTTTCATCGAATTTCGAAGGCAAATTGGATTTCTAGGTAGGTTTTCTGATTTTTCTTTTCTTTATTTTTGTTGATTCTATGTTTAAAAATCATCATGAATGTAGTGTAAAAGAATTTAAATACATTTATATTCGTCAAAACAAGATTTAGATTCATCAAAACAAGATTTTTTGACATATTTTTCTGATTATTTTACATATTTTGCTGATTTTTTCATTCTTTTTTAAATTTTCTTCAAACCCTAGTTATTTTTTAAATTTTGAATCCTCTTTTTTGTTGAAAAACATGTTTACAATCTTATATTAGCTTAATTTTCTACCAATTTTAAGTAATTTTCCGATTTTTTACATTTTTTCACATTTTTTGAAACCCTAGTTTTTATTTTTTTATTTTTAATTCATTTTTTCTTTATGAAAATGTTTAGAATCTTAGATTAGTTTAGATTTTTAACTAATTTATAGTAATCTATTTCAATTTAATCTAATTTAGCTTGTTTTAAAATTTTCTATCAAAGAACTAACAAATTGTGCTTTCACTTTGTCATTGTGTGTGTAGGTTAATTGTAATGGCTTCTACATCCAGCTCTACCTAAGGCTCAGGCCCATCCATGCTTGGGGGATTTGTAGGCACTCGTCCAATAGGAGCTAGAGATCTTGCTTGGAAATATGCTTATCAAGGACCCGAACTTGGCTTAGTCTTTTGCATTAAATGGAAAAAAGTATATCATGGAGGCATCAATCGCCTCAAATACCACCTTGTAGGCATCCCTCAACGTGATGTTAAGGCTTGTCCTAACACCACAAGGGAAATAAAAAGACAAATGAATGCCATACTTGCAGCTGCAAAAAAAAAAAATTGCAAAGAGAGAAGGCAAAGGTGGCAATGCAAGCAGCAATAGCTTTTTCTCAAGGTGCTCCAGACAACCTTAAGTTGGATGATGTTGTAGCAGGCATAGTGGGCTCTCTTTGTGGTCCACGTATGGGAAGGCAACCCGCCATCGCCACAAGCCCTTCATCTATCTCAAGTAGAGCACTAGGATCAACACCTACGGCTACATGCATGCATGATTTTTCTGTGCCTAAAAACACACCTAGTGCACAACCTTCCTTAGAGGCAACTGGGTGGAATAGGGAGGGGTATGAGCAGATAGACATTACTTGTGTGGATTTTTGGTATTTCAACAATATCCCTTTCAATGTGGCAAACTCACCTTACTGACACAATTTGGTTACCACATTGATGGTTGCAGGGAAAGGCTACAAGCCGCCTTCTCGCACAGACTTGAGTGGGAGGTTAGTTAAACTTAATTTAATTTTTTTGATAAATTTATGTTTTTTAAGTTTAATTTATAATGAATTTAAGCTATTTTTTTGTTTACAAATTAAAATTGTGTACTTAATTTCACTTTGTACTTGTAGGTTGCTTACTAGTACAACTGAAAGCGCAAGGGCAGTGGTAGAAGAACAAAAAGAAGAATGGAAAAAACACGGTTGCACTGTTCTTTTTGATGGGTGGACGAATAGTAAAAACCGTACCATCATTAATTTTTTGGTTGCTTGCAAAAATGAGGTGGTGTTTTTGAAATCAGTGGATGCCTCCAACATTGCTTGGCTCAAATGTTGGAGTAAGAGTGCATGGAGGTTGGGATTGAAAATGTGGTGCAAATCATAATTGACAATGCAGTAACATATGTGGTAGTAGGAAGAATCCTCCAAGATAAACACCACACAATTTTTTAGACACCTTGTGCGACACATGTCCTTGACCTTCTTTTGGAGGACGTCACACCGATTGTAGAGGATGCATGGAGGATCACTAAATTTATCTACAATCACCCTTGGGTTCTTCACTTGATGAGGGATCACACCCAAGGCAAAGAGTTGGTGAGGTCTAGTGTGACAAGGTTTGCAACGATTTTCTTGACGTTGCAAAGCATTCTTGGTGCATTGACGAATTTGAAACAAAAATTTGTGAGTCAAGCATGGCTAGACTCAACTTATTCGAAGAAGCCGGAAGGAGAGAGAGTTTCAAGCATTGTCTTTGACAGCCTATTTGCACAAAGAGCTATGGAGATTGTGAAGGTAACTTTGAAACTTTGAATTTAAATTGAAATTGATTTTTTTTTAATGTCTTTCATTGTAAATTTGTAACTATAATCTTTTTGCATTTTTATATTGTAGGAATCGAAGCCCTTGGTTAGAGTTCTCCACTTGGTGGATGGGGATAAAACCCCAATGGGGTATCTTTATGAGGCCATGGATAGGGTCAAGGAGGCTATAATAACTTATTATAAAGGGGACAACCTCGAGTTTGATACCATTTGAGAGATTATTGATAGGAGGTGGAATCATCAACTCCACCGACCTATCCATGCAATAGGGTACTTCTTGAACCCCCGTTTCTTTCATTCAGGAACCTATGCAGATCCTATTGGAGAGGTTATGGAGGCCCTCACTACTTGCATTTAGAGGATGATACCCGAGCTTGAGGTGGTAGACCTCATTGTTAATGAATTGCAAAGTTATAGGGAAAAAAGGGGTGCACTCTTTTCTTCAGAGCTGGCAAAGAGAGCAATAAACAATCAACCACCAAGTATAAAATTTGAAATTTACGAGTTACAAGTTACAAATATTGATAATTAGATAATTTGATAAAATATGTTTTGAACTTTTGATTTTCCTTTCTAAGTTTCTAACTCTTAATTATTTTTTGTAGATGTTTGGTGGACAAATTGGGGTGGAAATACCCCAAATCTCCAAATTTTTTCCCTCCGTGTCATGCTACAAAGTAGCTCAAAAATGCCTCAATGACCTTGTCTATGTGCAATATAATCTTCGGCTATGCACTAGAAAGGTAGAGGAAATATCAGATAGTTGATTGATTTGGATGAGATAATTTCATATAGTGATTAGATAGGGCGGGAGGAGCAGCCTCCATTGTTTTATGAAGATGACATCTATGATTTAGAGCGACAGACAATGGAGGAGGGGGGTGGATTTGCATTCTCATTGGATGACATTGAGGATGAGCCCGAGGAGTCATTGCCAATGCCACCACTAGCAGCTACAGTAGGATCTACATCCGGGATGGAGGTTGAGTAACCACAACAGATTCCTATGACTAGACCCTCTCCCTTAGTGAGAACTAGACAAGGGAAGAGGAAGATGTGAATTTGTAAAAACTGAAATATATTAATATAGTATTTACTTTGAGTTTTACAAGAACAATGTGCTATTTTCATTTTTTTTTTAGACTATTATATCGACGCATTGAGCATTCCACATGAGGATGCCATTTTGTATCTAATTTTCTTTCAAATCAATCAAATACAACTAGAAAGAAAATTAGATACAACGTGGCATCCTCATGTGGAATGCTCAATGCATTGATATGATCGTTTGAAACAAAATGAAAATAACAAATTGTTTTTGTAAAACTGCAAGTAAATACCACAATAATATATTTTAGTTTTTATAGATTCACACCTTGCTCTTCCCTTGTCTAGTTCTCACTAGTGGAGAGGGTCTAGTCGTAGGACTCTACTGTGGCTCCTCAACCTCCATCCTGGATGTAGATCCTATTGCAGCTGGTGGTGGTGGCACTGGCAATGACTCCTCCTCAGGCTCATCCTCAATATCATCCAATGAGAATGCAAATCCACCCCCCTCCTCCATTGCCTGTCACTCTAAATCATAGATGTCATCCTTGGAAAACAATAGAGGCTGCTCCTCCTGCCATGTCCAATCACTATATGGATCTATCTCATCCAAATCAATTGGACTATCTGATATTTCCTCTACCTTTCTTGTCCGTAGCCGAAGATTATATTGCACATAGACAAGGTTATTGAGGTGTTTTTGAGCTAGTTTGTTCCTCTTCTTTGTGTGGATGGCCTCAAACAAGCTCCATTTGCACTCACAATTGGACGAACTACAAGGTTGGCATAAGACATAGAGGACAATTTTTGGAGATTTGGGGTATTTCAACCCCAATTTGTCCACCAAACATCTACAAAAATAAATTAAGAGTTAGAAATTTAGAAAGGAAAATCAAAAGTTCAAAACATATTTTATCAAATTATCTAATTATCAATATTTGTAACTTGTAAATTTCAAATTTTATACTTGGTTGCTGATTGTTTATTGCTCTCTTTGCTAGCTTTGAAGAAAAGAGTGCACCCCTTTTTCCTTATAACTTTGCAATTCATCAACAATGAGGTTTGCCACCTCAACCTCGGGTGTCATCCTCTAAATGCAAGTAGTGAGGCCCTCCATAACCTCTCCAGTAGGATCTACATAGGTGCTTGAATGGAAAAACAGGGGTTCAAGAAGTACCTTGCTGCATGGATGGGTTGGTGGAGTTGATGGTTCCACCTCCAGTCAATAATCTCCCAAATGGGATCAAACTCGAGGCTGTCCCCCTTATAATAATTTCTTATAGCCTCGTTGGCCCTATCCATGGCCTCATAAAGATACCCCATTGGGGTTTTATCCCCATCTACCAAGTGGAGAACACTAACCAAGGGCTTCGACACCTACAATATAAAAATGCAAAAAGATTAGAGTTACAAATTTACAATGAAAGACATTAAAAAAAATATCCAATTTGAATTTAAATTCAAAGTTTTGAATTTACCTTTACAATCTCCGTAGCTCTTTGTGCAAAGAGGCTATCAAAGACAACGCTTGAAACTCTCTCTTCTTCCGGCTTCTTCGAATAAGCTAAGTCTAGCCATGCTTGACTCACAAACATTTGTTTCAAATCTGTCAATGCACCAAGAATGATTTGCAATGTTAAGAAAATCATTGCAAACCTTGTCACACCGGATCTCACCAACTCTTTCCCTTGGGTGTGATCCCTCATCAAGTGAAGAACCCAAGGGTGATTGTAGATAAATTTAGTGATCCTCCATGCATCCTCTACAATCGGTGTGACCCAATCTAATTTGCCTATGTCCTCCAAAAGGAGGTAAAGGACATGTGCAACACAAAGTGTTCAAAAAATTGTGTGGTGTTTATCTCGAAGGATTCTTCCTGCTGCCACATGTGATGTTGCATTGTTAGTTATGATTTGCACCACATTTTCATTTGTCTTTTTATCTCCTTTGTGGTGTTAGGACAAGCCTTAGCATCATGTTGAGGGATGCTTGCAAGGTGGTATTTGAGGCGACTGATGCCTCCACGGTATACTTTTTCGCATTTAATGCAAAAGACTGAGCCAGGTTCGGGTCCTTGATAAGCATATTTCCAAGCAAGATCTCTAGCTCCTCCTGAACGAGTGCCTACAAATCCCCCAGGCACGGATGGGCCTGAGCCTAAGGTAGAACTGGATGCAGAAGCCATTATCAATTAACCTACACACACAATGACAAAGTGAAAGCACAACTTGTTAGTTTTTTGATAGAAAACTTAAAAAAAAGCTAAATTAGATTAAATCAAAATAGATTACTTTAAATTAGTAAAAATCTAAACTAATCTAAGATTCTAAACATTTTCATAAAAGAGAAATGAATTAAAAAAAGAAAATAATAACTAGGGTTTCAAAAAAACTGTGAAAAAAATATAAAAAATCAGAAAATTACTTTAAATTGGTAAAAAATTAAGCTAATCTAAGATTGTAAACATGTTTTTCAACAAAAAAGAAGGATTCAAAATTAACAAAATAATTAGGGTTTGAAGAAAATTTCAATTTTTTTTTTAAAATAAGCAAAATATGTAAAAAAATAAGAAAATATGTCAAAAAATCCAATGCTCCATGGGGATTCGTCCCCTGCCCTGGTACCCCCGTCCATGTCCCATAAACGTTTTAGGGACCCAGGGACTCCTTGGAAACTTCCACCCACTGTTGCATTTGACGATGACTCAAACTTGAGGTGCAATTTTGATACTAACTTGCCAGTTGCATCTGCTGATTAGGGACAGCCATATATATTTACGCCAAAGGCGTTACCAATTTGAAAAGAGTCACCTAACAAAGTAAATCAACGTCACATATTGCTGCAGAAGGGATGCAAGACAGTCAAAAAAATCCTGGCCGTTCCTCTTTTTATTGTCGTTTTTACATTTTCACTTCAACGAACATAAAAATGGTTAATGTTTTACCTGGTTTCCTGTATTGAAGACCACTGCTTTTCTCTTGATTGAAATGAAATAGAACACTTCCAGCACGTGAATGCATTTTAATATATATATATATATATATATATATATTATTGTTTGAAGCTGGCATGTTCTCAAGTCTTGAATAATAAATAAATGTTTTAATTACCTTTTTTCTTTGGGATTATTTGTTTTTCCAAATTAGGGCTTAAGGTGGATGTGGATAAATGAGTTGCATTGAATTTTTATTCAATAGTGAATATATACTATAAAATATTTGTAAATTTTTGTGTGGTCTAAAGTGGACACATTAATATGTTAATTATACTTGTTTTATGTGTTAGAGAAAGAATACTAATATCTAAGAATTAGATAAAATATACACAATATATAATATATTATTATTATATTTTAATATAAAACAAATAAAATTAATATATAAATATAATACAATATATAATATATTTATATTTTTTATTACTATATATAAATTATATCCTATGATACAATTATTAAATACAACTATACAATTAATATATTTTAATATAAAACAAATAAAATTAACATATATATATATATATATATATATATATATATTCATGTACTAATTCATATAATATATGCATTTATCTAAAGATAATAGTATGTATTACATGAATTACATTATATATAATATAAGTATTTTTATTATTGTATATAATATTATATATTATATTCTATAATAACAATTACTAAATAAAAAAAATTATAATTATTAATTAATTTTTTTATTTTATACAAATTAAAATAACGTATAAATATAATACAATATACAATATATAATATATATTTTATACAATACAAATTAAATTATATATAATGTACTTATATTTAATATTATAATATTATATAATACAAATTAAATTAAATTAAATTAAATTATACGTAATCTAAAATTATTATACTTACTAATTACTATACTTTTATATAGTATAAATTAAATTAACATACCAAGATAATACAATATATAATTAATATATAATATATATCTAATATAATATAATTTACATCATATAATTTTATATTGTATTCTATGATAGAATATTAAATACAAATATAAAACTATTATTCTTATTGTTTATTGTATGATTTATATTTATGTTATTTATTATATTATATAATATTTGTACAATATATTTCTCTCCTTTACATATCTCTCCCTTTCTCTCCTTGCTCTTTGTATCTCTCCCCTCTCTCTATCTCTCTACATCTCTCCCTCCCTCACTCCCTTGCTATACCCCTATCCATCTCTTTATCTCTCTAACTCTCTCTTTCTCATCCCATATATCTTATCTCTCTCATTCCCTCACCATATATCTATCTCTCCCTCTCTCCATCTTTCCCTATTTCTATTTCTATTTCTATTTCTATTTCCCTCTCCATCTCTATTTGTCTATCTCTCAATCTCTCTCTCTCTCCCTATCCTCCTCTCTCTCTATATCTCCTTATATATCTCTATCTCTCTATCATTCTATCTCACCATCCATATCGCTATATCTCTCTCTACCTCTTCTTCTATATCTCTCTATCTCTTCCTCTCTATCTCTCCCTCTCTATCTCCAAATCTTTCCCTCTACCTCT
>VDFB02182882.1:0-16860 GCA_007258455.2 Sequoia sempervirens | reverse complement strand
TGGGTTTGAGAACGGTAAGTATAAGCAAGATGTAAGATTTTCACCGCCAAACCTTTCCTTTCCTAAGAAACCAAAATGACTCAGAAAGTGGAGATATAGGTAAGTGATTTTAAGGTCTTGGCTCGTAGTGTTAAGACATTATCCGGTTAACCTCCCGAGACGAGTTCAATCTCTAACTGGATGATAACAAGAGGAAAGCAATCTTAATTCTTTTCAAAAATTTATGCAAATTCCAGTGGAAAGAAACCATGTTATGAAAGTTGAAACATCATCACCCCATCGCAACGGGAAAACCCTAAATCCTTGCCCATTCCAAACCAAAACCACCTGAGCGGACAACTCAAGGGACGGAAACGCCAAACCAAAAACCCAAAGGGCAACAAACCAAAACCAAAACGGAAGAAAAACAGGAAAGCGAACGAAAAGAAAACAAACGGGAAAGCAAACCCTAATCTAACTATTTTACAAAGCAGGCTCTCGGAGAGAACCTAAGACTGGAAATAATGCTTGAGGAACTGTCCGTTGACGGGCAACGGGACATCCTCCCCTGTCAATGTACGCAATCTAAATGCATTATCCCCAAGGATTTCAGAAATCTGATACGGGCCCAACCACAACTTGTCGAACTTATCGTGATCACCCTTTTTCTCGTGGGCCTTGTCCCAATATAAAACCAAGTCAGAAATCCTGAACGACTTGATCTTCGCCTGTTTATCAAACCATCTCTTCACCACTGCCTGGTGCTTCGTTAGATTCTCAAGAGCTTCATCTCTTTTCTCTTCTAGATGCATTAACTGGGACAATCTTGTCTGAACTTGATCCTCTCCTTCGAGGTACTCTTGAATGAATTGGAGAGTTGGGATCCTTAACTGGACTGGAAACACTGGATCCTGTCCGTAAACCAAGTGATATGGAGATGTTCCCAAGGAACTCTTTGTTCTTATCCTGTCTGCCCAAAGAGCAAACCTCAACTGTGTGTGCCAATCTTTCGGATTTTTATCCAGTAACTTCTTAATGGCATTCAATAAATTATTGTTTGTGGACTCTGCTAGTCCATTCCCTTGCGGATAGTAATTGGAGGAAAACCTCAATGTAATTCCGTACTCAAAAGCCCAGTTGGAAAACTTCAGCGATGAGAAGGCTGAACCATTGTCACTGACCAAAACGTGGGGGCATCCAAATCTTGTCACAATATTTTCTTCAAGGAATCTGATAACCACCTCTGACGTGCACTGCTTCAACGCTTGAGCTTCTGTCCATTTAGTGCAGTAGTCTGTTGCTGTCAAAATATATCTATGCTGTCCTGATGACGGCGGATTGATCATACCAATAAAATCCAAACCCCATTTTGCGAATGGTCTCACTTCAATCACTGGCTGCAAAGGCATAGCGGGATGCCTTCCTCTATTAGCCGCTGTCTGGCATATGTGGCAAGCCTTCACATGCTCATATGTGTCTTTAAAAAGCGTGGGCCAATAATAACCAGCTCTCAGGATCTGATGAGCTGTGGCCAGCCTTCCTCCGTGTCCGGTTCCAAATTTCTCATGGAAGTGTTCCATCAACTGTTTTGCTTCTTGTTTTCCTACGCATCTCAAATAGATTCCTTCATAGTTCTTCCTATAGAGAACTGATCCCTGAAGCATAAATCTCTGGCTCCTCATTCTCAGTGCCCCCCGTTGGACTGGATTCAAATGACGAGGGCATCTGTGGTTGAGCAAGTAATATACTGTGTCATCGTACCATTCTCCGGGAGACACTTCCTCTAATACATAGGTCTGTTGAACTAGTTCTGGACCAAACTATTGTACCGCTAGAGCTAAAGCCCGCCCTTCCGACTAACTTCATCTACTGTATTCAATATCATATTCTGCAGCGGCGACTCCACTTTCCTTTCTTTTCACCAACTCATTCGCATTAACAAAAATCTTCACCGTATGCGCTCGAACACCGCGGATCTTTGCCCCTCAAGATGTACGTCTAAATTTTGACGGCCTTTCACTCAAAGCACGCCATTTCTCAATGCTGATATCTTAATTCGCCTTCAAGGGTGAGTCATAAAGCAATTGATGCTTCATCCTTTTCTTCGCCTGAGTTAGTATCAAGGCGCATGTGTGCTTCCGAGGCAAACTAATACAATGTGTTGCTTTGTAATCCGACTGACCAGCACTGGAGCGTCCACTATATCTTGCTTGATCTCATCAAAAGCCTTTCTAGTCTGTGGAGTCCATTCAACCTTTGCATCTTTCTTCAACATTGCATTCAGTGGCCTCACTATCTCGGCAAATCCAGTTATAAACTTTCTGACAAAATTGATCTTGCCGAAGAATGACCTTAATTCTTTCTGAGTGCCTGGTAGACCAATCCTTGAGATGGCTCCAATACGTTCAGGGTCAATTGATATACCCTTTTCTGAAATAACGTGACCCAACAGTTTACCTTCGGTGACTCCAAAGATACATTTCTTAGCGTTGAGGGAAACACCAAATCTTCTACATCTCTGAAATATTTTCCTCAAATCCTCAACGTGATCTCTTTTCTTCGAGAACACCGTCAAGTCATCCATGTAAATTATTATGCACTTTCCGACAAGGTCTCGAAAAGCGATGTCCATTGCTCGTTGGAAAGTGGCCCCTGCATTGATTAAGCCGAAAGGCATTCTTCTGTAGGCAAACGTTCCCCATTTCGTGGTGAACGCAGTCTTCAATCTGTCCTCATGTTCAACCATCACTTGATTGTAGCCCGAGTATCCGTCCAAAAAGGACATCATTTGTGAGCCATTCACTATTTGCAACACTTCATCTAATGAAGGCAAGGGATAGTTGTCTTTCTCAGAGGCCCTATTCAAATTGCGGAAATCAACGCATAATCTTATCTCTCCATTCTTCTTTCTGACAGGCACGAGGTTGGCGACCCACGTGGAGTGCCTCACTGGAAAAATAATTCTGGCTGAAAGGAGCTTCCTGACTTCCTGATAAATCAATGGTTCTAGCAATGGATTCACTGGCCTCTGCCTCTGCCTAAATGGCCTGCTGCCTGGCTTTAGTGGTATTGTATGTGTAATCAGTGATGTATCATATGTCTTTAAATCTTCATATCCCCAGGCTATCCCCTCTGGAAACTCTTTCATAACCTTTAAGATACCTTCCTTTTCTTCGGGTGTGCAAACCTTTCCAATGAACACATTTTTCACTTTTTCACTTGTTCCTAGATTGACAGGTTCACAATCATTGCCTTGCGTGCTTTGATTTCTGCTTAATCTGTCAGCATCAAATAGCCTTTCTAACTCGACCATTCCTTTTGGGATTACATTAGTCTTCAAATTCAATATCCCTTCTGTATCATATTCAGCCTCTTCAGTATCTTCCTCATCTATGATTTGTGCTTCGAAGACGCCTGAGTTTGTGAGAAAATCCAGAATCTGCTTGTCGTCTTCGAACACTTGAAAATTCTTTATGTTATCAGGGATTGCCGGGGTTGAAACCAACTCTACTGTGAACCTTTTTAACCCTTCCATTGCCAATGGCTCCAAAGAACTGGCAGCTTGTGCCAAAGAGTTTGCAACGGTATTTTTAGATCTGTATACTTGCCTTATGTTGAATGCATCAAAACTTTCTATTAGGTCCCAAACTCTGTTCCGATAACGGCTCAATCTCTTGTCATGGCAGGCGAACTGCTTCCTTACTTGTCGGACCACAATGTCAGAATCTCCAATAGCGTGTACAATCTTGGCTCCCTTCTGAATTGCAAGGAGTAATCCATGGATCAAGGACTCATATTCAGCAACGTTGTTGGTGCATGAAAACTGAAGCCTATAGGAACCCAAATAAGCTTCTCCTGTTGGGCTAACCAATTCAAATCCTGCTCCGTTTCCTTTCTTTGACTTTGATCCATCAAACCTTAAAGTCCATATTTGATCATTTGTAGGGGCATTGGGAGACTGAACACGTGTCTCTTCTTGATTGCAAACCTCTGGAGTCTTTTCTTCAGCTTTTGACTGAGTGGTATCATTTTTTACAATTTCTCCTATCACAACACTATTCTCCTCATTCATCTTTTGATGTCCTATTAAAATCTCCTTTTCTTCTTGATGTTCTTCTTGTAATGGAGTACGGGGAACAAGCCTCGCAACTTGTTCTAGTGCCACCTTGCACAGGGCACAAGCGATTTCTGAATGAAATGCTTCGTGTATTCGGCACCAGTTGGGGAGCAGCAAATTTTTAATTGAAGCATCTTTCCCTAACTCTGTTTCTTGTCTTACACTGTTCAGGACAAAGTCCCTGAAATTCTCAAAGGTTCCTCCACCTTCACTATCGCTTGAGTCACTTTCAATCAACACTTCGGTGGAGCTCGTGGTATCTTCCAAACATTTTCCCTCACTTGAACTTTGCAACATCAATATTTCTTGCTTGATAGGCCTATATGAGCCTAAGTCAGTTTGTACGAACATGATCTCATTATCTTCTCCATATTCCGTGATCATCAGCTTCAATCTCGGTGTACTATCAACCTTGATTTGATTTGGGACTCCCTTCCATGGAAGCCACATGTGGGAGAAGTCTGTTGCAATGTATCCATTTAATTTTCTTGCCCAGTCTCTGCTTAGTAACATGCCGTACCCATCCGGTATGTCAACCACTGATATGTCTATACAGCTCTGGATTCGGGGATCAGCTGACAACTGCATATGAATATTATTTAACTCCCCAACCACTGGTACTTCAGTTTTGTCTAGTTGAGTCACCTTCTTTGTGGTATGCAACGGGACTATGCCCAACCTTTGACACACCTTCAATGGCATGACGTTGCTAGAAGCACCGGAATCAATCAGACAATTGTGTAATAACTTCCCAAAGATTCTAACTGATACTAAGAACGGGGCTGGCTCATCCTTCCCCTGATAGAACACAACCGGTTTCTTCTTTTCCTCGGGTACAACGCTCTTTCTTTCATTCTTTTCATCCCATGGTGAAACTTGATTATCACGGGTGACCTTCTGTGTCTGCTCTTGCCTTTGTTCTGCGGGCAAACTGAATCTAACTCTTCTCTTATCCTCGGTCCTTGGCTTCTCAAGTTCACTTGAAGATCCTTGCACTACTCCCACAAAACCTTGCGACTGCTGTGGAGCCTCCCAAGCGTTAAACGGCGCATACGACACTTCTTCTACCATGTTCGTACTCTGTACGGGACGGGACTGTGTGTTGACTGGAGGATTCCTTGATGAACTGGGTGCTTCTTGAGGTGTACTCTTTGCAACTGGTGTCTCATATAGACTTCCCAAAATTGTGTCTCTAACTTCAGAGATTTTCATCAACTCATATAAGGGAAGACTAACTTTTATCTTCTTCACTTCTTCTAGCACATAAGAACTTAATCTTTTCATATCATCCCTTGGAAGATTGTCCTTTTGAGGACGTTGCATCACGTGGATTGGCTGTTGCTGGGCAGTTTGTTGTCCATTTCTATTCATCACATTCTGCTGTCTATACTCCGGAGAATCCCGAGGCAAATTCGGATTGTTGCTCGCATTTGGATTTGGCGGGGTTGCGAAATTATTCGGGGGAATAGAGGACGTCAAAGGCTCTTTCTGGTGATAAGTCCTCTGGTACACCTTGGGTGCTGCTCCTCCGGAAGTCTGGAATGTTTGCACCTCTCTACTTCCTTCTACCAAAACACTGTTATTGAGAGGTGGGAAAATGTAGTTACCCTGGTCATACGGCTCCTCTGAATAAATACCTTGAACTTCTGAATATGTTTGAGCCTCTGAATAAACTTGAGCCTCCTCATAAACTTGAGTATCTGGCGCCTCCACGGGACCGTTAGCCGAAGCTGGTGGAAATCTATAATTAGCTTCCGGTGGCGCGTAGTTCTGGTGTTCGGACACAAGATTGACACTTTCTATGATTAGTGCCTGGTCATATCTTTGCACTGGTACAATCTCATATCCAGTAGTTGGAGGATTTTCAGTACCTTCCGTGCTTTTCACTTCTCCTTTGAAGATATCAGCCGCTACTTGAAACTCATGGCATTGTAATTCTGAGTGTTGACTTGTGTTATGAAGCCGACACCATCCTGACATAGCAGCTTCTGCCAGAAATACTCTGTCCGTGGGACGATTTTCTGGAGGCGGCGGGTTATCCAGCGGTGATGGAACTCCTCCATTGTTAGGTCCAGTATTCCAGGACCTCTTCTGATATCCTTGATTATTGTTTCGATACCCATGGCTGTTGTCGTGTCCATGTCCTTGATGGGCATCCTGATGGTGTTGAGGATTATTGTGATATCCTCGATTGGCACCTGGATGTGCCTGATAATTCTTTATCATTGATTGCATTTGATTGTTTTGATTTCTGAGGTGAGTTACCTCAGATGACAGCCTTTTCATTTGCTCTACTAATTCTTTCATTTCGTCTTTCTCCTCTTGTGTCCTTGTTGCAGGTACCGTGTTCTGGAGATAGACAGGCTGTGTAGCTGGAGTCTGGGATAAGGGTACCCCAGGATGGAGAACTAATTGATCAGATGGCGGCGTAACATGATATGCAGGTTGCGGAACTGGATTCAATGATGGAATTTGCTGATTCCAGGCTGGAGCAAGAGTCTGCATTTGATTGTTCGTGGTGACCAAGCCAGTGTACAAAGAAGGTCCAGTTATGTTTTGGCCCATATTCTGACTTACTTCAACAGCCTTAGCATATGCTTGATTCATGTCTGCTGGAATGGGATGAGCTTGCCTCACGAACATAGCAGTCAACGGGTCTAAGGCTGCATAATAATTTTCCCTTGCATCGGGAACCATATACGGAGTACGTAGCCTTGTGAGAGCCTTTTGGAATCTATTGTTGAAGGCATGAATGGGCTCTTTGTCTTGTCTTCTTACCTCCGTGAACTGGCGGAAGAGCTCCACTGGGGTAATAGGAATACCAAACTTTCCAATGAAAGCCTCCTTCATTTGCTCCCATGTTCTGATGGATCCAACTGGTAAGTGTATAAACCAGAAGTGTGCTTCTTCTCCCAAGGAATACGGGAACAGTCTGCAAGCTACATCTGCGTAGGCAATTTGTCGGTTTCGCAAATGATCTTCAAACATCTTAATGTGATCCTCTGCAGAACGGTTTGGATCATGGACTTGGTACTTGGTGCAGAAATGCTCCGGATTCTTTGGCATATCGTGATAATCAGCAAACTCAAGAGGAGATGGATTGGTGACTAGCCAAGTAGCACCGTTAGGAGCAGGTTGGACTCCAGGTTGAGCCATTGCTTGATTTGGATACCTCCTCTGATATACGATAACTGGGGTTGCGGTAACTTGAACTGGTGGTTGAACAAACACTGGTGTAGTAACTTGAACGGCTTTGGATTGAGCAAACCTTGAAACACTTGGTGGAGTTCGAAATAAACTTGTAATCTCTTCCCCGCTTTCTTCACTAGACTGAGCTTCTTCGTTTGACAACACTTCTTCACTTGGACGGCTCTCTTTCTTCTTCCTTGCTCTAATAGGCAATTCTAACTCCACAAAGTCTTTGGATGAGCTTGGCGTGGACCTCAGAATTCTTTTCAACTTATCAGGTGAGAATGAGCTAATGCGATCCAGGATGTAGTTGATCACTATCGGCGAGGAAGAGGAGCGAGTGGTAGTCTCTGATCGAGTAAATTCCTCTCAATTGCAACTTGGATTTCAATGGCTTTTTCTTCTTCTTACTCCAGCACGAAGCAAGTTCTCATGTACTGGGCGTAGCTCTCCTTTGTTTTCCAAGCAAGATTGTTCAACCCTGAAAGAATGTCCTCCTGGTCGTCGTTGAATCCCAAGTTAGGCTGCAACACTGGGAATATTTCTCTATGCGGTAGCACCATCTTTACTCATGATAATTTCTTTCTCCAATGAAGTTCTTTTCAATGAAATCCCTTCTTATTTGAAAATGACTGCTTCACTACGAAGAATCCTTGAGGGCCCTCCTTCTAGCGCCAGTTCTGTTGACGTGCTAGGAGGAGAGGCAAGCATAAAATGAATGATAACCGGAACAATGTATTCTTTCCTCGTCAAATTTCTCCTTCTAGCTTCGTTGATCGGTTTTTGAGATCAAGATTCAACACGTAACGAGTCACCATCGACGTTTATTCTCTTGATCGTTATTCGGTGACGTTAAGATTGCCGTAGTTCGTGGCGCTCAACTCCAAGGTTCCTTTAGTGCTTAATAGGCCTGGCCATTTGATGTGATATTGCTGGTATGTCAAGGGGACTTACGGAGTTGTTCAGACTTCTCGCAGTTAGCAGTTGATATGTAATTTGAAGGGGATTCTTACGTGTATGATTTGGCAATGTGTATCCTTTTCTAAAACTAACAAGAAGTATGCGGAAAGTAAAAGGGAAAGGGCCTAAGAAATTTGTACTCTATTCTAAATGCAAGGTATGTGGGGCTTCGTCTCAATAGACTTCAACCAGATTTCACCTAGCCTCCGTCGGACAGCCTAAGCAAAATCGGTGCAATCTTCAAAGGGGATAGCAAAAGATATTCAAGTTATAGTTTAACATACGTACACCATCAGAACAACGCATATAAGTATGTAAGCCATAACCGAAGTTAAACACAAGATGATGTCCAGTTGACCACGCAAGGCAGACTTATCATCAACAAGCCGCTAGTGGTATGGAATAGAATGAAGCTATCTCAATGAAATACCACACACCAAAGTAAGCTACTTGCATGAATTTAATCTACTTGGATACGAAAGGAAGAAGAAACCTTGCTAGCATTTCATGACAAGACGAATTTCATCATCAATGAAAAGATCTATTATCATAAAATGTATTACACAACAATCTCCTCAAAAGTTTTCAAAAGGGAAAACTTTCTCTCTTCTCCAAATTATGCAAAAATGCTCTACACTACTACACTATCTAGCTCTAAGGCTAATGCTCTCTCAATGTCTACTCTGGTTCTGAATCCTAATCTCTTACAAATGAGGGGGACTCCCCCTTTTATAGCTAGCCAAGTCCCAAAGGACGGCTAGGGTTACAATCAATAGAGTGGCCAGAATCGTGCCACCTCAGCCCTAACCCTAAAAACTGCCAGAATAGGGAGTGGTACATTAAATGAATCAAAGATTCCCACTCACTCCCAAAATAGCAAATGTAATAAATGCTCAGTCTTCTAGAAGATCCTCGTCCAGTAGTGTGTTCCCATTAGCCTTCTCTCTGACTGCCAACTCAACAAATCTGCTAAGTACGGCCTCAACCTCCTCAACTGAAATAGATGGAACACAATCTAACTGAAACTCTAACACTGTAACTGAGTGCTCGTGCCTCGTACAAGATTTTCTCCAAGCAGCCAATGAGTCCTGCGTGTTCTGGATCAAAGTGGAGAATGTAGCAGTATTTTCAAAGTCATCTTGTACTAAGGTCTTAACATCTGCGAAGAAGGGAACCAGCAAACCCCTCAAATTATCAAAACTTATTTCTTCAGGATTCAGCCGCCTAGCAAATATGGCCTCGAAGGTATTCTGAACTCCATCTATGATATTGGCCATAGCCTTGTGAATCCTGGCTGAATCCGCCTGTGCTGCATCGAAGAAGCCACGCCCTGTGATAGCCGAAGAATACCACCGAGAGAAATCATATCGGTCATTCGCCTGAATGACACCTCCATCAATCAGCAACTGCAATGGCACATGCCTCAGCACCTCAAGACGCTGGATCACCTTACTCTGATAGATGGAAGCATCGCCCCAAGCATGATCCACCGCATCCATCCGTGCCAAAATAGAAGAGGCTGTGAAAAGCAAAGGATAGGTCCTCCATGAATTTCTCTGTCTCGTACGAACTCCTGTGACCCATTTGTTCCGCTTCTTGTGCCATCCTTCCCAACTCTACTAAGCCGCTGATCGACTCTCTAGGAATATCCTTGGAGGCTCTATCACTGGTACATCCTGCCCTCGAGAACGAGACAACTGCTGAACATATCCAATTAACGCCTTGTGTTCTCGTTTCAACTTCTTGTATTTTCCTTCTTTCTTGAACAATCTATCCTTAAGGGCAAGGAAGGAGTTATCACACTCCTCAACAATCTGTGCACCAGTAGGGCGTCCCAAATTCAGAGTGGTGACCACATAGTTTTCAGGAGCTGCTTCATTCCGGTCACACTCGACTCGTGGGACAGCAACGTGAAGGGTGCGAGAGCCATCCTCATCAGTGGAGATCTTCGAAAACTTTCTTACCTTCTTCTTTCTTCGATGGAGGAGCACTGATCCGGTTTAAAAACTCTTCCATCTCAACTGCTGGATCAATCTCCTCGCTCGGGCTCCTTCGCATTCTATCCCTTAGCCAATCGGGCACCTCATATAATATATCGAAAGGCCGCTGCTCCCGTGCCTCGACTTCTCTAACCTGTTCCACTTCTTCCTCATTCTGGCGAGGCCCATCGTCCTCAAGTGGCTGAGTGTCACCTGACACTATATCATCATCGCCATCGTTCAGCGCCTCTATCTCTGCTGAAATTGAGGGTCGATAATAGTCCCTCATCATCTTTCTTACGATCCCTCTTGATCAACCTAACGAATTACACACACTCGGCCAATCGACTCCGTGGTGAATATCACTACTGTATCTCCGGTGCGATTCGCACCAATTCTCGCGATCAACAAATAAAAGGAATACCTCGTATGCTTGGAGCGTGTGTCTCAAAGTGCTGCCTTTCTTGTAACTTCGTGGAGGTTGGCTGGAGTCAATTCTTCTTTACGGACTCGGTCCTCTTGTGATCATTTCTTCCTTCGTGGGGTGATCCTGTGATCTCCCCATCCAAGTTGTAGGTCAAGGAGGCAATTGACCTACCTTTCCAGTATCTGCTCACCTTTTCTATCAACCCTGCCGGTGAAGATGTCATAGCAGGGATGGATGGGAAATATCCAAGATCAGCAGCCTGAACTCGACCAATCAGCAGTGAGTGGAGTGTCTAGAGAACTGAGCTGCCAGATGCAGGATGAACAACATCCATGTCTCATTAACACAGTGGGAGCGGAACTACCTCCACACTCCCACGATCAGTGTCGGCAACCTAGAAGAACATCTCTTTCTCCACTTCAATCTCATCCAATTGCATCTTAATAATCCTCAATGGTGGCCTTGTGTTTGAATTCCTCTGACTACACCCAGTTGATGTTATGGTGCGGGTCATAGTGTTGTCTACTTGTGTGATATGAGAAATGATAGAATTGAAGCTCACTTTCAGCTTCTCTACATGCCTGTATCGAAGGACAAACCTCGTCCGAGTTGCCCATCACAACTGGAAACTCTATCCCTCCTTTCTTCTTTTTCTTCTGGATTTTGTCAAAAGCTAGCAACTGTCTAGCTATCTCTAGCATGATTATTTTATCGGTTGGGTACTTAGGCAGCCTATAAGGGTCTGAAGAAAATCCTTGCAGCCTAATGTATGAAAATCTCGGAAATTGAATAAACCGGCACCCATACCTTTCAATTAGCTCCTGGGCATTTCTAGAGATTCTGCACTGTAACCTCTCCTGAAGCAGCCTCGTGATGTACATGGTGAATGAATCGTTGACACGTTTGTAATGGGTTGTGCTCGAAAGGTGCAACTGCGTACACGCCTCATGGATTTTGAACTGGTGGGAGCCACGACCGATGGGTTCCTTGTAAGAAATCCCCCTGTACCTCGTCATCCGTGCCAACATGTAAATGAGATAGGAACTCATGTAAAATGTCTTTGTCCTCCGCAAACTCAGGAGCTGCTCATGTATGTTATCGCTGATCATCTCAGCCCAATTGACATAATCCTTGCCTTCCAACACCAGGTTGATGTAATAAAACATCCACGGCTCAAAAATATAAGACTGAGGGCAACCACCAACCCTGCTCAGCAACATGACGAGATCACAATATTCTTGTTTCAGGTCCTCTGCTACGATCTGCTTTGGCAGCTTCGTACGAGACGGCCTCGGAGTGCTCATCCAGTGAGTGTTAATAGTGTCCATGCATCGTTCAAAGGCAGAAGCATACATACGCTCCGCTCGCTCCCTGGACTTGTAGATCATGTTTCTATGCACCGGGATCCCAAAAGCTTCACCAATGGCTGCCGGAGTAAGATTGGCAAGTACTTGGCCATCTGGTGACGTGATCGACCGGTGTTCTTTCTCGTAACAGTTGGCGCACTCCATAATCAACTCCGAACACTGAATAGCTGGCGGAAAACCAGCTGCTGCATATAACCCACTTCGGACGATGTTGTGCGAAGTGACCGACGCCCGATGACTTCCAATCCCGAACAGCCTGTTCTTGAATGTTTCCAGGTTGACAGAGCCCAGGTTCGTGTCTGTCAGCTTGCCCAACTTTGAGATGAACTTTGTCTCCGGCATGAACGTCTTGCTCAGCTTCTTGATCGTAGCTTGTCTGGAGTCACCATTGTCCTTTCCGGTTGTCCTCGCTTCAGCCATCTGCAACATAATAAATTTTCATCAGCAATCAGATTTAATAAAATAAGACACGATATAGGGGCTGCAGTTAAATTCCAGAGGCTGCAATATCCTTCGTGTTTGCAAACCTCAGCCTCCTCTCTTGAATAAATTCGAATTCCAACACTTAGAACAGATTTCTAAGTGAACCTTGATGATTTTACTTCAACCAGCAATCAGCAAATTGAACCTCAACCATTTCGTACTTCAAACAGCAATCTTATACTAGCAAGTTCGTGCTTTTCTCAACTAAACAAATCAGATTTCAGACCTCAGCTTAACAAGGCCGTACTTCTCAAGCAATGGCGCACCTCTTACTATAATTCAAGCAAATCAAATTTTAGGCTCAAAGCCGTACCTTTCAAGCAACTTCAAATTGCAGCAAACACTTTTCCTCCTGACAATGGCGTACCTTCCTCAAGCCTCTAGCAACCTCAGCAAGGACGTCCCTCAAATGGCAACTTCAACTAAGCTCAACGAATCAGATTTCAAACTTTAATGCCAGCAAGGCCGTACTTTTCAATCTTTCAGCAATGGCGTACCTTTTTAAGCTTCTATAATTCAAGCAAATCAAATTTCAGCCACAAAGCCGTACCTTTTTCAAGCAACTTCAAATTGCAGCAAACACCTCCTTAGTCAGCAATGGCGTACCTTCCTCAAGCCTCTAGCAACCTCAGCAAGGACGTCCCACAGGTGGCAACTCTCAAGCCTCAAGACGTCTTCTTCAACAAGTGCGCCCCCCTTCAGCAAACTCAACTTCTCAGCAACAATTTCGAATTCTTTCAAGCCTCAGCGACTCACTGCAATGCTTCACTCTCAGAGCAAGTTCGACTTCCAGTTGTGAAAACAAATGAAAAACCTCTCCATTTTATAGCTAAAATTCAAATTCTAGAAGACGTTATTTTTAGCCAGTGCCATTAAACTCCACTACTCCACTTCACGAATTCGAATTTTCCCTCTCTGGCTTTTCTGACACTTGTCTCCAGTCGTCGGGAATATTATTCTTCTAGAAACTTGACTTTGACTGGCGTTCTGGATTTTACTTTCGAAAATTTAATTTAATTCATCGTCTTTTAACTCACCAGCCGGAGTTCTGTTACTTGAATTCGAATTTTAAACTTCATCATCTGCTCTGGAAAATTCATCCTCGAAGAATTTAATCACAATCATCTAGGCAACTCCCTTCGTATTCATCGTTCGAAGAAAATTCACTTTGAAAACTCATTTATTTGAATTTGCCTTAGAAAATTTAAAATTCTCCCTTAGGAAAATTCATAACTTAAACACTGATCAAATTCCCTACTGAAAAAGTGTCGGCGAAGCTTGAAAGATTTAGAAATCCATTCATCATCACGAACATTCAGTACCCAGAAGCAAATTTTCGTCAGAATGTCTCGAATTCATGGGTACCCAACGAACGGGTTCATTTAATTTTTCGAATTTTGAACCTTAGAAAAATATCATTTTCATCATTTAAACTCGTTCTTCGCCCGTGATCACTCTGTGTTGCTCCGACTTCTTTGAAAAATTTGAAGAACTTGAAGTATCATTGTCTCTGGATTTATCACTGAGAAGAGTTGCTCGTGTTCTGAGGAATTTTTCATCAACTTGAAGCTCTAGGCATATTTTCCAAGGAAAATAAATTTGCCTTAGGAAATATTTTAAACTCATCTTTGCATTTTTTTTGAAAAATTTGCCTTAGAAAATATTTTGTTGATTGCCAGTGGAGAGGAACTTCTATCAACTTCATTTGAAAAAATTTCATAGTCCCGGCACGCCTTGTACATTTTATCTCACTCCACACTTGGAAAATATTTATTCAAAGTCCAACGCCTTAGAGAATTTTCAACACTTAGCAAATATTTTATTTTCTCCTGAGGCGCCTAGCATACTTCAAAACATTTCAACGCATATAAGATTTTTTTTAAAATCACCATATAACTCCCTAGGCGCACACTTTATTTTAACTCTCAACACCTTGAAATATTTTCCACGCCTTATAACTCCCTTGCTCTAGGCGCATCTCACACTTGGGAAATTCTAACGCCTTCAAATATTTTCTAACACACACATTTCCCTCAACGCCTTAGGAAAAATCTCCAACACCTATGACCTTAGGCGCATATCACACTTTGATAGGAAATTCAAAAATCACGCCTAAGGAAGCATCCTCAACACTCTCCACCCTTTTGTCTTGACATGCACAAGTTTGGGCGCATTTTTCCTATGGAGGAGGACGAGATTCTTTGACCTTGTTGACTTTCTCTCCCCTTGAGCGCATTTTGATGTGTGTGAAGGATTTTCTTCTTCCAACGTTCTTGGGTGACTCTTCACCTTCCAATTTTTGTCTTGACATGGATGCATTTGGGCGCATTTTGCCCTTGCTGGTGGATAAGAAACTTTGACTCGTTTGACTCCTTGCAACCTGGGCGCATTTCACCCCCTGTGAAGGATAAGCTTGCATCTTGGGCGCATTTTGATGCATGAGGAGGATTTTCATGTTTGACTTTGCTTTGACCACCTTGTGAACTGGGCGCATTTCACCCCTGGGCAGGATGAAATTTCGTTGACTTTCTGTTTGACTTCTCTCCTTTGGGCGCATTTTGCCCTGTGTGGTGGATGAACTTGCATCTTGAAATTTTTTATGCCTCTTCATCAATCTGGGCGCATTTTGCCATGCCTGCTGGACGAGACTCCAGACTTAGAAAAATTTTATCATCCTCGCCAGCCTACGTGCCCTGCTATTTATAGTAAGTTCTCCGTATTCGCGCCTCCCAAGCTCGGAATGGCCTGAAATTTTAAACACAGCTTCCTCATGCCTTTATCAACTTGTCAACACTGCAACTTTTAGTAACCCTGCTATTTATAGCCTGTTTCTGAGGGTGGCTTACTAAAAATAGTAAGCCCTTGATTCTGATAGCTCCCAAGCTCCGATTGACGTGAAATTTTGATGAGGCGCTCCTCACCACGTGACCTGTCGGCTGACACTGACGCATGCAACTGATTTACTATTTTTAGCACGTTTCCAATTCGACTTACTAAAAATAGTAAGTGCTCCGTTTGACCTGAAATTTCATCAGCAGACAGCCTGAAGAACGCTGATCGCGATGGTTTACATCGGTTTTCGAAGATTTTGACTTTTGATGCCTATTTTGACTCAGAAGCTGGAAACCAACATGCTGCATGGTATCAAAAGATCTCTGTTTGCTCGTTTACGCTTCGCGATCGGCTTCATTAGTCACGGGCTGGCAGGTGGCGAGAACTGTAGGGACACACCTTTAAAATAGCAAAGTTCCTCGAGAATCCATACGGTTTGCATCACACCATGTGAAGCTCGAGAAAACCATCGGGAATCGCGACATGCAAAGCTCGACATGCAAACCCTAAAATAGCCTCGAGGAAAATTTGAGATCCACGAAAGTGGTCACCTCGACTTGCATGTTATACCGTTGCGAAGGTCTTGAAAAACCCAGAAGGAATATGCAGACATGCAAAGAAAATCTCTGCATCTGCACCCTGAAATTAGTCCTGGAAGCCAGACTGCTAAAAATAGTAAGTTGTCCAATTTTGCTCAAATTTGGCATACAAGCAGTCTGATGTACTCTGAATGCTGTGTGATGATCGGAATCTCGAAAATGCTGACAAATTGCCTGGAATTGCAGACTTACTAAAAATAGTAAGTATCTCGGAATTCAATGAAAACTGGCTGGAAGCCTGCTGGATGTCTACCGACAACATTGCTAAGTTCAATTTTCAATTTATTGGCCCTACTTGACCTTGACTTGACCAAAAAATGATAAAACCCTAGTTTTAGAATTGGCCAATATCTTCACATTTAAGCTCAATGACGACACAACCCACCGGAAAGACAGACACCAGAAAAGAGACAGAGCGAGAGAGCGAGGAAAAACCCAAGCCAAAAGACCGGAACGGAGCAAAAATAAGGGGGTCCCCATCTGAATGGGGCGATGTGTGAAAAGGTCACAACAGGTATGTATTCGTGTTTCAACTTTCATGTACTTGTGAAGTTATTATATTGAAATGGAATCTTTGTTGTAATTTGAAATGGCATCTTGATCATGTATTATCAATAAAGAAAAGGAAATTTTTATTGTAATGCCATGTTAACACGTTTACTTACTCGTAGGATGTAAATTATGAAATCTTTACTTTACCGAAGGATTGAGTCATTACACGATATAGGCATCTAGTTGCAAAGATTAAAACTTCTAAGTGACACATGAGAAAACACAATGCACCTAGGTGTAACATGAGTGACATAAGGCTACTTGAGGTACACTTGGGAGGTAATACCTATTGTTTAAGTGACAATATCAGCAAAAAGGCATGCTTGGTTGTGTTTGATGATGTGTAAGTGGCAAATGCAGCTGAAATCTGTATCAA
>VDFB02182881.1:0-10523 GCA_007258455.2 Sequoia sempervirens | reverse complement strand
GAGGCATTACTCATAGGAGTAAAGATAGCTTTGGAATGGCAGATTACAGAGCTGGAAGTTTATGGTGATTCACAACTTATCATTAATCAAATTAATGATGATTATCAAACCAAAGATGATAAGTTGCTACCATACAAAAACATGGTGGATGAGTATAAGAAATATTTTGTGTCAATCAAATTTTCACAAATATCAAGAATTGACAATAAAGCTGCAGATGCAATGGCTACCATTGCTTCTTTATTACAAATATCAGAAGATCAAACTAAGTATGAATTCTTGGTGGAACAATTGTTTTCTCCTGCATATGATAATCCTGAAAACCAAGTTATATGTCATTTGACTGGTTCAGATTCACCCTTATATGGCAAAACATATACCTATTTGAAAGATAACATCTTTCCTTTAGATTTATCACGAAACCAAAAATGGAATTTCATTCGCCAATCATCCCGTTATACCTTAATTGCCAATATCCTTTATAGACGTGGTCTTGATGGTACACTCCTTAGATGTCTTGAAAGTGACGAATCTGAAAAAGCCTTACAAGAGGTTCACAGTGGTATTTGTGGAACTCATTCAAGTGGTTTGACCTTAGCAAAGAAACTTGTCAGAATGGAATACTATTGGCCTACAATGGAGCAAGATTCTTTTACTTTTGTTAAGAAATGTTCTAAATGCCAGATTCATGGGAATCTTATTCATGCACCTGCACAGGAATTGCAGCCTTTTATTTCAACATGGCCTTTTTCTCAGTGGGGATTGGATCTTGTTGGTAAAATACATCCTTCATCGTCAAATGGTCATAAGTTTATCATCACAGCTACTGAGTATTTTACAAAATGGATTGAAGTTGTTCCTCTAACAACAGTGACTGGTAAACATATATCTTCATTTATCCTGAATTGCATTATTTGTAGATATGGAATTCCTAATTCTATTGTTACTGATAATGGAAGACCTTTTAAGAATCAGGATGTTGATGAACTTTGTGAAAGATTTCATATCCAACACAGGTACTCCACACCTTATTATCCACAAGGTAATGGTCAAGCAGAAGCTTCTAACAAGACCATTTTGAAGATATTGAAGAAGACAGTAAATGATGCTGGACGTGATTGGCATGTTCAACTCAACCCATCTTTGTGGGCATATAGAACTAGTATTCGCACACCAACAGGAGCTACACCATATGCTTTAGTCTATGGAGCAGAAGCGATCTTACCATTGGAAGTTGAAATACCTTCGCTTAGGGTTTCACTTAAGGGATTGATAAGTGATGAAGACTACCAAGTTTCTCGCCTTCAAGAACTCGAACTGTTAGATGAAAGACGCCAACATGCAGCTGATCACTTGAAAGGTTATCAACAAGTCATGTCTCGTAGTTATAACCACAGAGATAAACCACGGGCATTTCAAGTGGGTGACTTAGTTTTGAGGGAAAATCCACGTAATCAGCAAGATAGAGAAAAGAAAGGCAAATTTGAACCTAATTGGCTTGGTCCATTTGTTATTATAGCAGCATATGGTTCTGGAGCATATCAATTATCCACATCAGAGGGGGACCTGTTTGAAGAGCCAACCAATAGTATTCACCTTAAGAAGTTTATGTCTAAAAAAGTCCTGAAAAAATGGAAAAAAAAATCATAAAACCTGAAAATCAGAAAATCTTGGAAAAAGTGTAATAAAAAAAGTTTGGGCAGAAACTTGGCAAACAAGCGCCATTTCAGGATCAAAATGGGCTCCCTCCATTTATTAGTTGAGGCCTTATTTTCACTGAGACTCATTCATCAAGGCTCTACTATCCAGAATAACTTCTAGCTTATCCATACCCATAGTGGGAATTCTAGGTTTCCCATGGCTTGATGAAATTTGTACATATCTTTTATCTTTAGGTTGTGTTTACATTGGGGGAAAACCGCAGAAAAACACAAGAGAGGGGCAACGAGCTTTCAAAATATCACAAGCAGACAAGTAACAGTTTGACAAAACAAAACGAACATTGTCAAATCAACTCAATCACAAACATGTTTATGCCAATAACATGATCCAAACAACTATCGAAGTGAGAATATCAATGATGATAACCAAATTGGATGATCTTAATCTGAATAAATGTTTGAAATGTCTTAAACAGGATTTGAATAGTTGTTTGATTTTCTATCATATCTCTGGAGTAATTCGATGATGTACTGAACTAGAAAAGCAAGGAAGGAGTATGATTTTTTTTTGTCTTCTGTTTGTGAGGAAATCATTAGTACTATGCAATTTGGTCGCGAGACATGCTCTACTATAGATCATGGATGACATTTCGGAATTTGCATGGGAAAAGGGTTAACTCTTGTCTGTTTATGCAAGCAATACTCAGGTCATCTTGGTTCAATTATACCTAGATGCTTGTATTAACTTGCTATATTAAAAATCATGAAAGCAATACTCAGGTCATCACTCGTGCTAACATACCCTTTGATGCTTGTATTAACTTTCAACATTTCAAAGCTCTATGATGATACAAAAAGCATGTATAAGCTCTCCAAATGGCAATATTGTATGAATGTCCTGCATGGTTAGTATAGATTGCATTCATGTTAGAATTTGCATTTTGAATTTATAGATTCCTAAAAGCTGGCAAAGAATCAAAGATCTATATCTTTTCAAATATGACTGAGTATATTTTGACATTCACAAAACATCATACATTCATTCATTTATCATAAACATCATTTCATAAATTATTGCATCATCTATCATAAACATCATACATTCATTCATTTATCATAAACATCATTTCATAAATTGTTGCATTAGAAATTCATCTATCATAAACATCATACATTCATTCATCTATCATAAACATCATACATTCATTTATCTCATACCATCATGAAATCATCATATATAGTACACATCATATATATATATCATGTAAAATCATCTCTGCATATCTCAAAAATGAATGTCAAAATGTACAAGGATGTCAAATTACAAATGATATAATATCATCAAAAATGTGATCATCTCACGGTGTATACAAAATGTCTCAACAAAATATCATGAAAGGGATCATATACAATGCACTAGGCAGAGCTATCATGTGATGGAGCTGGCCTAGGACCTGTACCACCTGCCCCTGATGGACCTGCTCCGCCTGACCCCGGTGGACCTCTAGGAGGTAATGGCTGTGTCACGCCCCTGCTGGTAGTACGAGAGCGACCATGAGTAGATCGTGACTGAGTATAGCTATCTCTCTGCTCAGCTGGGACTGCATCATGATATCTGGTACGATAAAACTCTTCCTCTCGAGTAGCCCTCGTAACCTCTCTCATCATATCACCTGGCAAAGTGCTACCTGCAACTCTCTGTAGGCTATCTGCTAAGGCAATGGCCTCGCCACCTGGCCAGTTTAGCCAGATCTTCTCGGCAAAGGATCAAGTCACTGACCTGCAATCGTGGAAATCAAGGCTCGCGGCTCGGTGATAGCCGAGCCTCGTAGCTTCAGACCGTGTTTCTGTGAGGAGGTCTGGATCAAGTATCATTGGATCTACCGGATGCTGTAGATGGGTCAAAGAGTGCTCATCCGTAGTCCACTTCCGTACTCTCTCGCCACCTTCTCTCGGCACTCTCCTTCTCCCTGCAATTCTCTACTATCACCACCATCATCTCCATTCGAAGTCATCATCTCCGTACCTCATCCTTTCACTGGCTCAACTACTAATACCACTCAATCTCTTCACTGACGCTCACCCAATGATGTGGAGCAACGCCATCAGATCAACATGCATAGATATGCCGGAGGAAATTATACTGGGCTTTATGTGTCGCCTCGTGATCCAAAACATCTGTGAATCCTACATATCATCTGTAATTTTAAAATTGATAAACTTCTGCAACAACATCATAAGAGATCCGTGGGCCCCACACTGCAAGCTCTGCCTATCGCCGTGCATAAATAGCTGAACCAACAGGCATACCCTGAGTCCGACCAAACTGTCGCAATACACGTCCAGCAAGAAATCTCTCCAAAATCCATGTGGTCCGTCCAATCAAAAATCCGGAAGTGCATACAAAAGGCATCTCCCTCGCATCCTCTGGCCATGGCTCACAATCCAAATATGGCCTCCAGCATACTGTATCCAAACTATCCAATAGCCGCTGCCAATACACTAGCTTGCCCAGTCTAGGCTGAGCAATAATATGTGAATATCTCCATCTATATGGTCGACCAGGTGGACGATCTCCTCGAGTCAATGGACGTAACACTGCAAAATGCTCCCATGCCCATATCTGTAATAATGAGCATCCAACCGCAAAACTCCAGCCTCTACCATAGACAATGTGATGTAACTCATCATATAGGTGGGCTAGCATACAGGTACCCCATGCATATCGTGTGCCCTGCATCACCATGCTCTCTAAGACACGACCCCATCCGATCGCGAACCCCTTCGACCTATGGTCGGGGCACAACACACCTCCAATGAAACCTGCAAGCACAGCTGGTAGTGGTGGGTAGGAATCTATAATCTCACTCCATGGGATGTAGTACCCAGCTATCTGATCATCTCTGAATATCCGTCTCAAAGCAAGAGTACCTCCAACCTCTCGTCTGTCAAACACAACTACCTCTCCCATCACTGGGATCCGTAGGATGCGATATACATCCTCGGGAGTCACTGTAATCTCGCCGGTCGGTAAATGAAAGGTGTTGGTATCGCTATGCCACCTCTCTGCAAGTGCTGTCAATAGAGCCCTATTGAGGTGAACCTCGGGCATATCAAGTAATGAAGTCAAACCACAAGCATCAATCACATCTCTATCAGACTGTAACAAATGTGGAATCAATGACCATGTACTCGGAAAAGCCTCTCGTATCTGCAAGACACCTAGTCTCTCCTGTTCACATACATCATCAAAACAACATCAATATCAAATCATTTTAACATATCAATTCAAAATGAATCAATCAACATCAACATCAACATCAACATCAAGTTTCTTTCTAACAACTTTAGAAGAAAACTTATCTATACTATTTGTTTTTAACAACTTTAAAAGCAAATTTATCAACTACTATTTGTTCTCCAACAATTTGGGAAACAAATTTATCATGTGGAACAAAAAGCGCTACAGAACTAGTTGTATGCGCTACAAAAATCTTTATCAGCGCTAAATAAAATTTTGCGCTACAGAATCAATTAATGGCGCTATGATTTATATCACAGGCGCTATGGAAAAGTTTGCGCTATAATAATTTTTAAGAGCGCTATAAAACAAATCAGGTGCGCTATGATTTCATATGCGCTATGGAAATAATCAAAAGCGCTATGAAATATATCACGGGCGCTATGGAAAATTATGCGCTGTAGAAAATTTCAAATGCGCTACGATACGCCTTAAGGGCGCTACAATATTGTATGCGCTACGAAAATTGTTGAGTGCGCTACGAAAAACTTTAAGAGCGCTAAAACTCAATGTTTTTGAATTAAAACATTAAAAACGTGCGCAAAATGAAATTTTCGACAGACAAGCAGTTACGAGACACATACCGGAGGTCCGTAGTGCGCCGGCTGCTGATGACGTCGGATACGCTCGAAACGGTGCAGGTGAACTGGAAGTGCCATGATTGTCAACCCAGAGCTCAAAATTTGCAAATTTTACTAGGTTAAAATTGAAAATGACATGGAAAATGACATTTTTAACCTATATAATGGTAAAATTTGGGCATTTTATCATATTTTTTACATACCAGGGGCAATTTCTTCATCAAATTTTCATTTAATATTTCTTCGGGTCAGTTTCTTCACATCATTATTTTCGAACGATGAATCGACATCTTGAAAATCAAAAAAATTGAAAAATTCCACAAAAATCTAAAAAAATTCAAAAAATTCAAACATCGATTCATCGTTCGTGGGGGCATATATCTATCAACAAATCAAAAATCAATATTTGGGGCAAAATTTCAAAAATTCTTTGAAGTAATGCGTAAAACACATCACTTCAAAGAGGGGAAAAATGTATACACTTAAAAATGGTCATATCACATTGTCTGGTAATTAATTAAATATTTTTAATATTTAATTAAAATCTTTTGATTCTATCTACGTATAAATAAATTTAAATAATTTATTTATATTGTTCATGATTTCATCTCGATTAAATATTTAATCACCTTTTCATATTCATTTCTTAATTAATTAAATAAATGTTACAATTTATTTATATTAATTATCATATAATCTTAGTTTGAATATTTTATTCAAATAAAGATTAAAATATTATAATTCTTCTAAATATCATTTATAATTAAATATTCTAAAATATTTGATTATTTCTTCTAATCTAATATTCATTTTTAAATCATTTCAAAATTCCTCTAAATCAATTCAAAAATCTATTCATAATTAAATATTTCCAAAAATATTTAATTAAATTCTTCTAAATATTTCAAAAATCTTCTAAAGTCACATCATGATTAAATATTACAAAATATTTAATTAATTCTTCTATAGTTTTCAAAAATCAAAAATCAAATATCAAAAGTAATAAATAAAATTAAATAAATATTTATTTAATTTGGGATTTATCTTTCTTTAACTCCTGAAATAAACTCGCCAAAACAGAAAATTAAATTTCTCTGTTCCTGTGCAGGCTTGTTCCCGTGGGTTGAAGACAAGCTTCCATTCTTCTCTCCAACCTCTCAACCTCCTCCCTTTTCTTCTCAACTTCTCAATCTCTCACCATTCAAACATACCAGACAATTCACAGCCGTAGATTCTTGCCAGCCGGGATGAAGCCTGCAAAAATCTATAAATACAGCTGCCGGGAGCTCCAAATCATATATAGAATTTTAAGCAAGTAAATTATAGGCAAATTACATAGCATCCATAGCATTCATAGAGTACTTTCATAGCAATAGCATAGAATCATAGCATAGTAGCAATAGAATCATGATATCTCCCATTCACAGCCCCTGTGCATAATTCACAGCCCCTGTCCATATCCGTATCATCAATCTCATCTCCACCAGCATATAGAATAGTAAAGCATTCTCATTTGCATACTCATTCTACAAGTTGCCATTTGAAGGAAGCCTAGCTTACACAATCTGAGAGCAAAAGCTTCAAAAGAATCACTGTAGATAGAGGAAAATGGGACGGTTCTGAAGATTTTGTTTGTTAATTTGTTTTCAATTTCTTTAGATTAATGTTTCATTTAGTGTTTTTTTGTTTAATTAGATTCAATAGATTACACAACACGCTTGTTATGGAGGATTGTGATTACCTTATCTTGAACTCAAAATTCTGACAACTCGAAACCCTGATATGGCCATATCTACTTCTATAGTACATCGCTAATGCATGGGAGTAGCTTTTGAGGTATTTAAACTTTTACTCCTGCACAATTTTCCTACTGCCACTAATGACAGATCTACCATCGATACCTCAAAATTTAATGCTGATTTAACAACACAAAATTTAGAACCTATACGCTAAGTTTAAGCTTTCCCACCCTCCTTTTTTTCAGATCACTAACTAAACTTAGTCGTTGTGCTTCAGACAGGAAGGCAATTTATTTGGGACTATGTCAATGAGAGGGATGGTGTGGGTGGTTTGCAACAAAGTAGATGGGTGGATTTGGAGGTAGCAAGGCACAAGGCTGAGTTTCAAAACAAGAAAAAAAACCATAGGAAAAATCCAATGCTAGATCTGAATGTATCTATGAAATGAGGGTGTGGACCAAGTGGGCGCTATTGGCAGTTTTTTTGCATGGAAGATGGGGAGAGCAGCTGTTTTCTTCTTTTTCTTCCCAAGAAAAGGGAACTGTGATGAATTCAAGTTTTAAGTTTCTTTATAATAATTTTAATTTCGGTTACATGTTATAAGATCTATGAGGTTATATTGTTCTCATAATGTTTGAATGCTATTACAAAGTGACTGTTGTGCATAAAACCAACGTCCAGGCTTATGCCCATGTCACATCTATACCCATCCCTATCTATACTGGCATATGGTTGTGCAAGGCATAGATTTGGTGACACCAAAGGCTGCATAGGTTTCCCAACATTCATCTTATTTTTGTCTATATATATACATTTATTTTGTCACATACATGACTGCTCGATTCTAAAGGTATAAGATTTTCAGATTTGAAGGGTACATAACCCCAAACAAGAAGCTTGTTAATATGAACAAGGTGTTTCCTCTGCCAAACATAAGCCCTCTGATCAACTTTACTATTTCCTCATTTTATTTATTTTTAGCAGGTTAATGGAAATAAATTAGTACTGCAACATAAACATTTGTTCCATTGAACCTATCCTTTATTACTCAATATATGTATTTATCCACATAATTTATTGACTATTTTCTTTATTGATTTATTTAGGGACACTGTAGATTTCCTTAAGACATTCTTTAACTAAGGTAGAGTAATATATCAACGTGTATTATCGAATAGTGTACCCACAGATTAAAGGAAATTTGTATTAATGTCTTTAAAAGAAGGAAACTAAGTGTTATCAATCTGCCTCCAACAAGTTTTGTACCCATTTAGAATGTTATCATCTTAGTTATTTTTCCTTACGTGAAGAGAGCTATATGACCCTATGATAGTAATTTCAACAATGTCCCCTTTTTATTTTGGTATTGTCATCATGTAACTCTTTCACATATTTTATTTAACATGTTGTATCCTTACTACTAAAACTTTGTTGAAACCTACTCATTTGGTTGCCATTGTTCAAATGATATAAGTTCTCATGATAATATGATTTCCAAGAAGTCTACACAGATTCTATTTGATTTAAATGCTCTTTTATTCAAGAGGATACATCCAAGCAACATATCTTCCCTTTTCATTCTACCTATAATAGCTTTACTTTATCACACAATATCAAACTCTCCATCATAGATAATTTGAGCAATGGCTTTCAAAAGTAACACAATTTTTTCTTTCTCTTACATAAACATATTTCTGCATCCCAAGTAATAGAACTTACATCAAAATATCATTTATTTATTTAAGTTTTCATATTTACAACATTACATAGAAATGGAATAATTGAAAGCAAAATGTTTCACAAGGTCTTGCTCTCCACCCTACCATAATGGCGTCATGGAGCCTTGTGGGCTCTAGCCATAGCCCCGAGCAAGGAATTCTTTTAGCCCCACAATGATCAATGGAGTCTTTTCTCATTTTTACAAAGGGATAAAACTAAAATAGCACAATTTACATGCATCTAGGTTCTCTACTTGTTGTTTCAAACATGATGGATATAATAGGTCACCTCCTTACAACCAAGAAATAAAGGAAAATGGAGAAGGAATAACTTATATTTTCTTTTAGATGAAGGGACTGAGATCTTGTATCCATCCTTGTTCTCCAAACCAAGCCATCTTCATCACTATCTTCCAAATATATGGACTCCTCTCCTTTTCTCATTCTTTCTACCATCTTCTCTCAAGTTCTCCAAGAGGAGAAGTGGGTAACACCCCACTCCTTCCTCTTCTCAAAAAATATATAGGAGAACTTTACCTTGAAAATTTTGGGTGGGGAGGTGTGAAGTGTACCTACCTCCATCAATGAGAGCCTTTTCCTTAATAAAGAGGAACCATGCACTTGGACAACCCCTCCATCTTTTCATCTCATCTTCTCCTCAAAACTCGTCACTCTCCATTATGGGGACTTTTCAAGGGTCAAATCATGTCCTTAGGGTACTATTATATGGCCACTTGACCCCTATCACTATGTTATAGACCCTAGGGGGTTTCCTTTTGCATCCCAACCAAGGAAATTGACCAACAACCCTCTTTAAAGGCCCATTTAAGAACCCATCCGAAATTCAAACTTGGATAAGGGTTCCTAACCCCTAACTCCTCTTACACCCACATGAAACATGATTAAATATCCTTTTAATATCAACCTTTACCACATATTAACTCTATTTATTTATAAGCTCCAAAATGTTTTAATTCCTATCCACCGTAAGATGTCTTTTGATTTGTCTCAATGGTTTTCCCTTCTCGTACTCACATCCTTATTTTCCTGCACATTTCCAATGCAATAGTAAGAAAACCAAATTTCATGTACCTATTACTAATCTCCATGTTCAATATACTAAGATTTTATCTAGCAACAATTCCATTTTAAAATTTCAATTTGTATTCCATAATTTTATGTGTTCTTAACATCTTAATGGTAGTGAGAATTGAAATAAAATGCCTAATGGAATGCAATAATATTGTTACGCGAATCACACTATTTATCATTTGTAATACATCTTACCATCTATTTAGGGAAACATGAAACAACTTAGGGTTTTACTAGTCACATGTGAAGTGGGGTCTTACATCCCCTTCCCCTTAGCTTAAACTTCCTCCTCGAAGTCATTAAGGTCTAGAACATAACCTCCATACGATAATGTGTTGGAACTATAAAAATATGATGATTTTACATATTGATTTCACTTATAAATTCCGTGATTGGTCCTTCCATGTGCATATTTTTCCCATTTCTTGCCA
>VDFB02182880.1:0-18326 GCA_007258455.2 Sequoia sempervirens | reverse complement strand
TTTTCTTATCTTTAATGATTTTGCAAAAAAAAATGTCTACTTTTGACAAAAAGGTTTCACTTTTGGCTGTTTTGGAATTTTAAGTCAATTTGTTTGCCATTTGAGATGCATTTTTCCTTTTCATAGAAAATCCCTAACATCATGGGTTGAATGGTTGTAGGCGGTTCTTAATCTACTCCAGTCGAGGGAGTGATGACTGCTTGACCTTTTTTATTTGATCAATGGGTTCTAGGAGCTAGAGCAAGATGTTTTAGATGTTGTTAGGTTGCGGCATATCTACTACATGCCAACCATCTGATGTCATAGAGGGATGATGACTGCTCTTGTGGAGAGGTGGCATTCAGAGACCTCATCCTTTCATTTACCTACTAGAGAGGCCACCATCACTCTGGAGGATGTGTGGAGGATCCTCTGTATACCCATTCACGAAGAGCTTGTTACATATTATATTCGGTAGGGTACCCGTGTTATGCGCCACGTACCTAGTGTGAGACATCTTGAGATTCGCGGGGTAGAGGTAGACTTATCTAATTTTTTTGGTAGTGTTGGTCTTGTTTCAATTATTCTTTATGGTTTGTTCATGGGGCTCATCGTTTCTGATAGGCGGGGCAGATATTTTCTCATTGGTTGGGGTGTGTGTTTTGAGCAGATGTTCAAGCACGTGACTAGATATGCATGGGGCTCGTGTCTCCTTTCCCACTTATATCGAGATATGCACAAGGTCACCTACCATGTAGGTAGATCTATTTCAGCTGGTGTCTTGCTACTACATATATGGGCTTGGGAGTACATCCCAGTTACTTAGCCTGATGGTATTTTGGATCGCACTTCGGGTGATCCATACTCTTATCGTTATGGATATTTTCTTCATTACACTTTTCCTAGACAGCTTCCCTACTGGCATCATGTTTTTGACAATATGCTAGGTTTTGTATGAAGACCATATATGGATTGTGAGGCATGGCCTGACAACCAAGAGCAGTTAGTATTTTGCAGACAGACTAGATGGCCCATTGGTCACGTCACTCTTTACTAGAGAGATATCCACCCAATAGGGTTTTTCGGTAGTTTGGAGAGAGACAGGGTTATTTCCCAAATGCTTATGAGGCTTGTTTTGGTCAGACTACTAGAGAGGTCTATGTATGGGGTCTATAGGCTGATCGCAATGTTTTCATTGCATATTTCAAAGCTCTTGCCCCATTCAGGTGGGGTTGGCTAGTCAGTTTAGCAAATCCTGGGACTACCCTTGATTTTAAATAGTGGTGGGTGTGATGCATTCCATTGAGATTCACAAATCTTATCGGCGTTCTTGCAGTAGGTAGGGCTAGCATTACTAGCCACTAAGAAGAGAGGCAATGTGTTGAGATCATTGTTGAGAAGCTTGCTAGAGCTCGACAAGATAGTGGATAGGACAAATAAGATGATCCAATGCAGCAGGATCAGGGATAGGCTCTAAGTCCACCACCACGTAGGGATGGAGTAGTATAGTTAGCATAGATGGCATCCATGAGGGACACAGAGGTAGTGCAGTGATAGGACATGGAGGCTCAAGTTGCTACCATGACAGTGGAGAGGGACCACTTGAGGGAAGAGTCAGATAGCGAGAGCAGGTGATGTCATGCTGCAGAGGCCTAGGTATAGGTGATTACGACTGAGAGAGATAATCTTAGAGAAAATCATGATTCCCTTCATGTAGAGTGAGATCAATTGTTATAGAGGGTGACATATTATCAGACTCTCTATGATTCCTTTGTTCCTAGAGCTCAGTGGTGGCCACACTTCAGAGAGCTGAGTACTACTATAGATGTCACATCAAGTGGGAATTCTGTTAGATAGCCTAATTCGGAGGACTGTCCTCACCCTAGCCAAAATCCTTAGAGTTCTTCTCCTTCAACCAAGTAGCAACATGTTATTTTTCTTGATCTTTATGATGTTTTACTATTCAAATACTTATATTGTAGACCTGATTTTGTATATATATTCATCGGCCTAGATGAGGCCTCGTATATATGTATATTTTTGTATTATCCTATCACACATGTTTCATTAATGATGTACCATGACATTCACATTTTTTATGATGATACATATGAGATATGCATGCTTCAATTTAGCTTCATTATGTGATGATTATGCATGATGATGTATATATGCTTATGTTTATATTTTTGTACTTTTCTAATGTATGTATTTGATGTTGATGGATGGATGATTGATATATCATTATGATATATGATGTTTTATTATGTATATGATGGATGTATGCCCTATACATGATACATGATGAACTTTGTTGCTTTATTATCATCATGATATGTATTGATGGCATTGTGGATGTAGGATGGATATGGAACTAATGATATTGTTATGCAGGATGGAGCTATTAGTTAGAAGAAATATTTGATGATAAATGGAAATTTGATGTTGTTAGTTATTTGATGAGTGTTGCTTTTTCTTCGCATAGAGACTTCACATTTTTAACAATCCTTTTTTATGTATAAAATAGATACAATGCACCAGGGTATTAATAACCAAGGTGAATTTGTATCCATTGTGTGGACTTTGACGTGACATACAAAGAATATTCTTGCTCATACCAAACATACAAAAACTTTGTTTAAAATATATAGTTAGGTTGTGTTTAAAACTTTTCATACCAATTACATAGAGAGGTAAAATACCTAACATGCAACCGCTACATGAATTGTCTTAAAACAACTTCCATACACTCAATAAAGAAAGTATTCATCATGGTAGTATCATAAAAACATCTTACAAACTACAAACTGAAATGACACTCAATTGCCTCCATTCCTTCTTCTCTAAATCCTTATGGACATCCTCGAGAGATATTGGGAATGAGTCAACAAAATTAATCATAAAAATAAGACTATAAAAAGATAAAACAATGTTGCACAATCACTTGCCATATTTTGTTGAGGTTTTAGGCTATTATCTATTGTTGATCATATCTATCATAGGAACGGATCCATTAAGGCATATCTCAGGATGTTGTTGGTGAATTGTCAAAAGATAGGTAGTTAACACTTTGTAGACACCCAAAAATGTCCTCTTACAACTCCTTGTCACAACATTACATCATTTAGACATCTTGTAGCATGTTTTTCCCTACGTACCCATGTCATCATCTAATTAGTTAAATAAATATTATTTATTTGACTAATTTCATTTATTCCCTTTCTATCCATAATCCCTTCTTTCTTCTAATGTTAATTAAATAGTTTATATTATTTAATTAATTAAAACATAAAAATATCTTTTTGCTTTCTTTCCAAAATTGGAACTCATGTGTATCTAATTAATTTATTTAATTAGATAATTCATCAATTATCCCTCTCATATTTTTTAGTATTTATTTCCTTTAAAATAGAAAATCAAATCTTTCTATCTTTTTAAATCTTATCTTATCTTGTCAAATAAATAAAAAATCAAATCCTTATCAAATCTTGTCTCCAAAATCAAATCTTCTTCCCTCCACATCAAAACTCTATAAATATGGCCTCTCACAAGCCATTTGGAGGGATCTTCTTCTAGTATCCAAACTCTGCCAAAATTTCCTCCAATATTCTCATCTATCTATCTATTTTTCCTCTATCATCTACATCTTATTGTTATGTTGCAAAAATGAGCAATCAACATCAACATATCGAATCATTCAATCCTTCAAAATCTTGCATGCTTATGTGGCATGGAGAATAGCAATGGAGATAAATAAAATCTCATCCCATCATCATTATCATATCTTTCCTTTGTCATCCATTTTCTTTCACCTGTACCTTAGCGTCTTTGAAATGATGTTACTCAACACAAATTTCATCATCTTGAACATCATCTCAAAGAGGGGAAAAATGTAGACACCCAAAAATGTCCTCTTACAATGCCTTGTCACAACATTACATCATTTAGACATCTTGTAGCATGTTTTTCCCTAGGTACCCATGTCATCATCTAATTAGTTAAATAAATCTTATTTATTTGAATAATTTCATTTATTCCCTTTCTATTCATAATCCCTTCTTTCTTCTAATGTTAATTAAATAATTTATATTATTTAATTAATTAAATCACAAAGCCAGCATTAATTAAATAAATAAAATATTATTTTTAATTAATACGTCTAAAAATACTAACGCTTAACCAAGAAGATTGCAGACTTGTATCTAATTAAATTATTTAATTAGATAATTCATCAATTATCCCTCTCATCTTTTTTAAGATTTATTTCCTTTAAAACAAAAAATCAAATCTTTCTATCTTTTTAAATCTTATCTTATCTTGTCAAATAAAGCAAAAATCAAATCTTATCTCCAAAATAAAATCTTCTTCCCTCCACATCAAAACTCTATAAATATGGCCTCTCACGAGCCATTTGGAGGGATCTTCTTCTAGTATCCACACTCTGCCAAAATTTCCTCCATTCTTCTGATCTATCTATCTATTTTTCCTCTATCATCTACATCTTATTGTTATGCTGCAGAAATGAGCAATCAGCATCAACATATCAAATCATTCAATCCTTCAAAATCTTGCATGCTTATGTGAGGTTGAGAATAGCAATGGAGATAAATCAAATCTAGCTTGGAGATCAATTTTCTTTGCTTTCTTGTTTTCATTTCATGCTAATTTGTGCTCTATTATGCTTGTTAAGGTTTCATTGTAATTTGTTTATGCATTTTCCCTAAATTTTTACCCTAACTACACACTTTGTCATTGTTTTTGTCTATTTGTAATCAAAGCTTTGTGATTGTTTACTTGAAAGTTCTAGCTTTTGGTGTTTGCTCTGTTTGTTTATTTATTTTGTCAAAGGGTGAAGATGACGATTTGTTTATTGTGGATGAAAATTTTACTGCGGATTGTGGTGATGGGTGTAGGACCTTTTTTTATTTTTTGAGTTTTATGAATTTTTTTTTGTTTTCAATGGACTAACCTAGGGGTCCAGGGGCTCACCAAAGATAAGCCTTGCCTACAGTGTACACGCAAAGGCTCATAGTTCACTTGGTTTGATAAAAACATGTTTTTGATCTTTATGTTTTCTTAGTTTTTTTGGATTTTGTTGTTTGTGAATGTTTTTTGAATTTTTAATTTTGAAAGCGCAGTAGATACTGCTTGGAACCCTAAGACCTCGGGGAATGTCTGATCTTTTCCTCGTTGTACACATAGAGCCATGTAGTTTGACGGACGATTCAAGAATCGCTTTTTTTGATTCAAACAATATTGATAACTTGGTTGATATTCCTCCTATTTCTAGAGGATATGTTATGGAAAATCTGCTTGAACTAACCATGGTTCCAACCAGTAATAGTGATATCTTAGAATTTGAGTGAAGAATAGTCAGTTGTTTTGATTTTGTTATTTTTTTGTGAATATTTTTGAATTTTTAAATTTTTTACTAAGTTGAAAGAAAGCATGATATACACCTAAGGGGACTGACCTAGGGCCTCATGGGTTGATAAGCCTTACCTACATTGTACATGCAGAGACCATGTAGTTCGACCAATTTGACTCAAATCATAACATTTTTTGGGATTCTAACAACGTTGATAACTTGGATTGATATTCCACTTCTATTTCTAGAGAATATGTTGCAAGAAATCTACTTGAACTAGCCATGAGGTTCAAGAAAAATGTTGATATCTTAGAATTTTGAGTGAAGGAATAATCCAAAGTTGTTTTGATTTTATTATTTTTTAGATATTTTCGATTGTGTTTCTTTCTAGATGTTTTTTATTTTGTTGCTTTTTGGATGTTTTTGTTTTTTGATCATGATAGAATGCATAAAGATCTAACACATGACTACTTTTGACAAGTTGCCTTGAATTCGAGGCAAGACTACCTTCTCTAGGAGGGACAAATGTAGATGGTGTGATAAGGTTCAATACTAAATTAGTTATCAATCCATGGTTGGACACATGTTTTATTATGGTACGAATGAGTGGATGCTTTGAGTAATGTTGATAGATAACGGCACAAGTCTTATTCAAATGTAGCATCTATTTTCTAGGTTTTCACTACGGTACTTGTTCTAGAAGTGCCATGTTGGTTCCCAAATCTGCAATCAACTTGAATCCTAAAGGGTTGCTAGGCCTAATGGTCATATTCAAGGAGATATTTTTCCAATGAATGATAGATTGATATAAAATATTTCTCCCTTGCACTTCGGGCTCTATGAAACCCAAGAGGGTGATCCCAACAATGTGCTTATAGATATTTGTGTTCCAAAGCATCCAGAACACTATAAACAAATAATTCTCCTTCAATTATTAAATAGACATATTACCCTAAAGATTTGGATGACCTTCATGGTAATGTCTAATTTAAACATGAGAAATGTAACACCCCGCCATGAAACCCCAGAGGACAACACACTACAACACTTAAAATGGAACAATTTTTTTTGAAGTGAAACATACTAAATATTACAGAATATAAGCTAACATGCAAGATAAACCTAAGTCCTCTAAGGGTTCATAACTATGCTACTATCAATCTAATAACCAAACTAACCAGAATATGAATCATCCTATTATACAAGTTCCATATAACAATATAAATTTCATTTAACCCATCACATTATATGATCAACCAATATGTAATATTCATATTATGTTATCAATGTAACAACATCCAAGATCAATTCAATTAACTAGCATATGCAATGAACATCATTTATAATTTTTCATTACAAGAGAAAGTTCATCAAGTCAGTTACATCATTACAACTTGTACAACAATGTTTCCTCGTATACATGTGAGAATAGTACATTAGAAATATAATATATGATAGAATTGATTATAATTCAATATAGGTACAAAAAAGGTAGTCCACTCAAGCTTGGAACAATGCAAGATTCCTCAACACCAAGAATATATGCCACATGAATGATCAATAGCAAGGGAAACCCAATGTAGAAATAAGCACAATCCACCTGACCATGTGGAACCTTAAGGTCCACCCCTCGTGCTAGGAGATAGCAATAAGGACCCACTACAAAACAATCAAGAAGACAGAAGAATCACACAAAGGATAACATGACTCCAATATGCAAGTACATTATAATGACACACAACAATGACACTGCTTCTAGAGGCACACAAACATCAAAGGGGAATACAAGACAAGGGAATGCTAGGTTGTAGTAGGGAAGAGTGCCATCGCATGGTCCTGGCATGGGTTATCCTGGTTGTCTCTCACTAAACTATGGCCCCCAGCTATGGTTATTCTATCTACCTCACACTAGGCACCGGCCCCATAGGGTAACACATGAAGAACCAACTTCCTTTCATGAGGACAAGGAAATTGGTCTTGCCAATCGGGCCTTCTCAATCCATCCTTAGCCTAAACGAGCACTATAGGCATGGGTGAGGCATCCAATTATCTTAATTAGAGTTAGATTCTACCCAACCCCCTAGTTTATTAATTAGGTTTCACTGAGTTAAGAAACTCCCACATGGGTTATCCATGACGCCACTTTGTGTGTCAGCACCCATTGAGAGCCACTCCCCCTACTAGCAACTAGAAGACCAATTAAATCCCATAGGGTAAAGCCATCATGCACATAAAATGAAAACCACAAAATTACATATCTTGAGCAAGGCATGGACCATCTCGCTCTCGACACAACAGTAATAACAAGGAGTGCATGGCTAAAGACCCACAACAACACATTGCAAGTATAATAACAACCAAATCAAGGATCAAACACAACAATTCAACCAAAAACATATTTCCCAAGCCTCTAGAAGACTTCCAATATCCACCTCACACAATGACTTAAAGATTTGAACAATAGCGCACAATCATCCCCCTTTCCAACACTCATTTACATTACTTCATACAATAACTCAATTCAATAACATAATCAAAGAATGCAAGGTGAATTTACAATGCAATCATTACATTTTTCTAAGCATTCATCTTGACCAAAAGATAATCTATTTCCATATAACTAATCTTCATTTATTTTAATTACAATTACATCAATCCTTCTAAACCTAATATTTTCCTTGTTAAATTTATTTTACAGACACGATCAAATAATAATAGGGCAGTAATAATCTATTTTATTGTACTCATAATATATATATATACATATATATATAAGTATCTATATATATATATACATATATAAACACACTTGTATATCATCAAGCAAGTTTGTTTTAAAATATAGATAAGTTATAACCATAGATATATATATGCATTTTGCATAACGTCCATTTATATATATATATACATTCCATATATATATATATATATACATTTACACAATTATCATAATTGAATATCATTTTATTATTTTCTATCAATTTTTTTCATTTCTTAAAGAGATAAAAAAGCGAGGGATTTAAGGCTGCAGAATCAATCGCCAATGGAATCTTCTGTATATATATATATATATATATATATATATATATATATATATATATCATTAATTCAATATTAAATCAGATTATCCAAATATTAATATATTGGTTGTACTTAAACTCAAATTACAAGCTTGTTGTTATCAACAATTACGAACGCATTAAATTTCCTTTGAATGAAAGGCGATGAAGGGTATCGAGCGACTAAGGAAAAAATAGAGACTTGTTATCCAATTTTGATTGTAAAGCATGAACACCATATAGCCATCGAAACCCTCTGAGAAGAGGTATACAACGTGCATGGTGTTTGCGGCTAAATCAAAGCAATGATGATTTCCACTTTGCATTGGCGGTGTTGGGCAACCTATTTAACTTTATCAAGGACAATTAAGATAGCAAATTCCAGCAAATAAGCTTGAGCAACAGATTTTTTGGACTTAACTTATGCATGCAAACTTTTCCAGTGTTGAGGTTACACCATTCAAGGGTGTCGAAGGCCCAAAACTTCGGCAATGAAACATCAAGTTTAAAAAGATTCTATCAAAAAAATTAGGCAAAGAGTTGGGTGCTATTCAGGCAATAATTATAAAATGAAAAAGAGACATTGTAGCCTATAGCAGGGTGGCCTCACAGGTATGTAAATAAGCTACATTCATATTTTAAGCTGCCAGCCTAGCTCAAGCTGAGCCTTGAATAAGATCGAGAGACAATTTGAAGCTTAGAACATGAGAGAATGGAAATTTTGTTGGTATATCCTAATGAGAAGAGAAGTTAGATTAATTACAAAAGAAAATAATATTAATTTCTTAGCAATAGAGGCATTCCTACAGCAAGGAGAGCAAATTCCAAAATGTTGACTCAAGGAATAATAGAGCACACTTGGCAGAATTTGCATAATAGGCACAATTTGATTTTCAAGAACTTTAAAACAAATACAGAGAATAAAAAAAAATTACTTGTTTCAATTTCACAATCTAGTAACTAAAGGAATGCTTTGTTTTCACACAGTACCAACATCCAAAATTATTTTTCAAATAGAATTAAATTTGAGAAAGAGGAAACCATGGAAACCTAGAATAACTCAACAGGATGAACTAAAAATTGATGTTGAGCTCTCTACCCCAGGTTACAGCTTCAACGCACTTCAAAACCTCAACAAACACTATAGGACCCAATTCCAAAACCACAAAACCCCAAGAAAAGCCTCCAAGAACAAGAAAGTGTTCACCAAGAAAAGCAAGATTAGTTTTTCAAAAAATAACAAAAAGCCCCCTTTCTTTTAGCAATCTAACTAATTTATTTACCACTCCACTATGTTTGTTGTTGCATGCAACTTTTCTTTAATTCAATTATTTTATTTTATTTTCCAACTATTCATTACTACCACTCTTCAATATGTTTATTAATAAACATATCTTTATTTATTTACACACAATAAATCAACTTTTCAAATATTTAATTTATTAATTATAATCTTTCATTTTAATTTTGTTTGCACAATACCATAATTAATATATTTATTTCAATATTTTTTTATTAACTCATACTTTTAGTTTATTTAAACTTAATAAAGGCATTAATAATATTTTATTTTATCAAAACCATAATCATATAAAAGCATCTATTTTAATTATCTATTTTATATTTCCAGGTTCTTTCTGCAAATACTTTTGTTCTATTCTTGGATTCAGTACATGCAAAGAATAAAGTTTTGGAAGATAAATATGTCTGGTTTGGTCAGAATTTAGTACTTGTCTTCCCATGGCGTCCTCTTTTTCACACTAACAGTAATTTATCTTCTCTTTCACCAGTATGGTTTGCTTTACCAGGTCTTCCCTTAGAATTTGTTGATCCAGAGATTCTTGAATTAATTAGTAACTCTTTTGGAAAATTCATTCAATCAGATTCCTTAATGCCTAAAAATTTGTCAAAAATTTGCATTTGTGTCTTAATAAACCCTATTAAAAAATTTCCTAGATGTGTAAACTTAAATTCATTAGATGGTATTTGGTTCCAATCAATAGTTAAAGATTCAGATTGGTTTCAAAAGGCAATGGTGGATCTAGATGCCCCCCTCTTTAAACGGATCAAATTATCTCCTTTGAAAAATTGCGATAGACCTAGGGAGAATCTTGCAAAGTAGGGTAATCATGAAGTAAACCCTATTAAAGTTGGTATAGGTTCTGAAGTTAACATTTTCCCTACCATAAAGACAACATCTCAAAAGGAAAATATGCCATACCCGCCAGTTAACAATGTAGTTCATGCCCAAAATCTGGATGCATCTCCTAACTCAAACCATGTGGTTGAGATCCAGTTGCATGTTAAGCTACTTAATCATGATAATGTGTTTATAGAAAACTTCTTAAAGTCTGTTAACTCCCCGAATGTTAAGGATTGCATTCAATATGGGAAGGGAGTTCATACTCAAAACCCTTTTGATGTGATTTCTCTAGATATCCTTGCTGGAATTTGTCCTGGGTCTGAAGGCAAATTGCCTTCTCTTAAGGATTTTGTGCCAATAAAAATCCCAATATCTTTTCCCTTGAAAAAAGGCCCAAGAGAAAAGGAATTGCAAGAAAATTCTATAGCTATTAAGAGTATAAAGGTAAATTTGGAGTCATCCCTTTCAAATAGAAAATCTCTATGTAAAGGAGAATTTGATTGCCCCCTTTCTGGGTCATCTTCCCAAAAGTCAACTAAGAGGAAGCCGAGAGTGAATTTAAAATCCAAAGATCTTAAAACTCCTCCATGAGTTCAAATATGCACTCCTAAACAAGCTGATGAAAACCAAAATAAGGCAAGCCAGGACATGGTTGTATCTCCCCTTCAGAACTTATTTTGGGCCTCTTAGAGAAACGTTGCCAAGATTTGATTGAGCTTGCGGGTCTGAAAAGAAAATCACAGTCAGTGTCTAACTTATTTGGTTTTTTTGCTGATTCGGATTCTAAATGTGAATCTCTCATTGGATTAGATTTTAATTGACAAAATTCAAAGGATAATTAGGGAATCAAAAGCAAAATTTATTGAGGACATTCAAGGAAAAAATTTAGCAGTTGTTGATAAAGATTTAGTGCAAGTTGAAAAAGATATTTCCATCCCAGCATTAAGGTCTTCACCTAAGGGAATTAACTCTACCAACACTCTGGAGTTTGGAAATTAGGGGAATTTGGTCTTAAGTCCAATTCCTAAGGACAATTTTCCTATCTCTCAATCTCCAATATTGCCTTCCCATCCAACTTCCTCACTTTCCAAAAGGGGTCGTAAGCCAAACCACTTGAAAACACAAATTGAGATTGATGCTAGTATTCAAACCACTTTAGTCTCTCCTACAAAAAAGAAGAGTACCTTTAGTCCTCCATTGACTAGGTTTGGAGCAGCTAAACGCAACTTGCAGCTGGAGTTTTCTACTGGGTTTCCTTCTCACACAAAAACTCAAGGGAAGAGGGGAGAGAGTTCCTCCCCTCAAGGGCAATGAAAGTTCTAACTTGGAATGTGAGGGGCTTAAATGCCCCTAACAAGCGACGTCTTCTCAGACATCAATTAGAAATTGTAAACTTTGGCATTGCTCTCCTGCAAGAAACAAAGTTGAGTGTTACGTCTATTGAATCTCTCTTTTCGAAATGGTCTCAATGGAAATTTTCTTCCCATTCGGCTTCAGGAGTGTCTGGGGGCTTAGCCTTTCTATGGAATGTTTCCTTAGTGGATTTAAAGATAATATGTTCCTTTCCTCACTGGGGTCTTGCCATAGTCAAAAGCAGATTCTCGGATATAAAATTTTGGCTCTTCAATGTTTATGGCCCTATATCTACAAACGTGAAACAAAGATTGTGGTTGGCTATTTCTTCAATCCTTCACATCTTATCAAAATCCTTGGTTGTGATCAGAGGTGATTTTAATGCCATCATGGATCCCTCAAAAAAGGTTGGGGGAATAATTTGAAATAGGAGGGTAATGGAAGATTTTAAAAAAATTGTGGCTAATAATCATCTTTTTTACTACAAACCATAGAATGGTATTTTTACCTGGACTAATAAAAGGAAGGATTTATGTCAAATTGATGAAAGGCTTGATCATTTTTTAATATCCTTGGCCTGGTTAGATACAGATCTTGATATTTTTTTGACAATTCTTGGTCTTCCCGGTTCTGATCATTTCCCTTTGACATTCAATATAATTGAAAATCGGGCCCCCTAATAGGGTTCCTTTTAAGTTGGAACCGATGTGGTTCAGGGATGCCTCTTTTATTCCTTCTATTAAATATTGGCGGAAAAATTCCCCCTTCTTTCTTGGCTCTTGTATGTTCCAGATGGCAAAAAAAATAAAATTTATAAAAGGGAAAATCAAGATTTGGAACAACATTTTATGAAAAAAAAATTAGAAAAGTTAAGACTTCAAAAAGAGATTGAGGCTCTAAATGAATTTATTATTTCTAATGGTATGAACACTTCTTCATATGTTCTTCAAAAATCCTTGATGTCCAACCTAGAAGAAGTTCTTCATCAGGAAGGATGCTATTGGAGGCAAAAATCAAGGGATATTTGGTTAGCTGATGGGGATAGAAACACAAAAAAAATTCATGCCTCTGCAAAATTCAATAGAAATAAAAAGAGAATCTCTTCAATTAAAAACAGTGGTGGTATCCTCGTGGATGAAAAGGATATAGCAAATGAAGCCACTGCTTTTTTCAAAAATCTGCTCACGGTGGAGCCTACAGTAATTAACAATTCTTTTTTGGATACTATCCCCACTTTAGTTTCTCAGGATGAAAATAGGGCATTAATGGCCCCTTTCTCCTTTGAGGAAGTGAAAGAGGTAGTTTTTGAGATGTCTCCTGAAAAATCTCCGGTCCAGATGGGTTTACGATTGCTTTCTTCCAAAAATGTTGGGACTTCATTGGGTGGGATGTTTGGCAGGCATTGGAAGAATGTTGGTATGAATATATGTCTTGTACCTAGCTAATTCATTCACTAAGTAATTAGGGGACATATTCACATGTTAAGTTTACTTAGGAAAAATATTCTTTCTAGAAGTCTTAGTTGGCTTTTCTAGAACTTATCTTATCTAGCTAGGACACATCATTTCCTAGGTGATTGATTTGTTAGTTGTCTCCTTGTCATGTGATTATGATTTATTGTATCATATTCATTCCTATCTCAGCCTTGCCCATATAAGCAGAACTCTCATGTACAACATGATCGTGATCAATTAATCTTGCATTGTGACAGCTTTCTTCATTCTCTCTTATTGGAAGTGGTTTGAGGTGCCAAGTGATCTTGGGGTGTTGAAGTCTATTAACTCATGGTATTAGAACAAATTGTTGGGACAAAGGGGTTGATATCTTGTATTGTGAGGGAAAATTGTTGTTCTTCTCTTGTAATATCTCATTGTATCATGGATTTGACAAAAGTTGTACTTCTAACTCCATATAACTATCATGAGTGGAAATCTCAAATGGAGTTGTTATTGTTAAAATCAAAGTTGCAACGAATCACATTTGGTCAAGATCCAGAACCTGCAGGAGCAAAAGAGAAAAGAAAATGGCTCGATAGAAGGGATGAAGCTCTTGGTACTTTGAAGTTATCCATTTCTCCAGATCTTAGATATCATGTTGCATCTTGCACTCATCCTAATGAAGCTTGGAATACTTTAGAGAGTCTCTTTGGTAAGCCAGATAAGATGAGGAAATTTAAGTTGGAGAATGAACTAATGGGTCTAAATCCTTCAGATTTTGACAATGTCCAAGACTTTTTCTCTAAGCTAAATTCTCTTAGATTGCAGTTATCTAATTGTGGGGTAACTAAAGAGGATGAACAGTTGATACTTTCTATTCTTGCTAAGCTTGGTCCTGATTATTTAGTGTTTGTTTCTACTTTCTATGCTATAATGGATGCTCTTGGCAATGCATACAAAATTCCTTCTCTTGATGAATTTGCAGCTCAACTCACAAGGGAACAAGCAAAGTTGGTACACATGGGCACATTGAAGTCTTCTAGATCTCATGCTCTTGTTGCAAAGGAGACAAAGGATTCAAGTGGCAAAGGTAAGAAGCAAAACAAAGCACCCAAGTCTAATGAGCAAGGTAAAGATTCTCCTTCACATAGCACTCCTGAGTCTACACCCTCTTCTAAAGAGGAATCATCTAAAAAGAAGAAGTCAAAATGTGCATATTGTAAAAGATTAGGACATGATGAGCATAGATGTTATAATAAGAAGGTCTAGTAGGCAGCCACCTTCTTTAAAAGATAATTAGCTCCCTCATGGAGTGTCACTTCTTCTGCTAATTCATCGGATAGGGTGTACATAAGGGACTTGGAGACTAGGGATATTGTTGCTATCAGGATGGCTGATCACTCATCTCATGTATATTCCTTTTCACATTTTGCTTCAGAAGATGATAATGTTCCTTTGACTGCATCACACACTCCATTGAGTGTGAACCATGATAGTGAGGAGAAGTTTGGTCAACTACACTTTGGTATTCTAGAAACCAGTGCTGAGCTTCCTACTCCACCTCCTGCTTCTTCAATCATTGATGCTTCTATTCAGCAGGATGATCATAGTTTTTCAGATCTTGCTTTGTGGGATGAATATTTGACATGCATTTCTAGCTTGTTCATGTAGTCTCATACTACAGATTTGGAGGACACCTTGAAGTTTCTCTCCTCTGATGGCGATTCAACAAATTGTTACACCATCTCTTTGTCTTGAAATTGACATTCATGAATCTATCCTTGGTTGTCATGGTTCTTGGTTGATTTTACTACACTAGTTATCTTGTGACTCATTCAAACTTGGAGATTCCTCATGATTTTAGAACTTACATGTGAGCATTCATGCTTCCTCTCTTTTAGTTGGACATGGGTGGCTTCTTCATCATTTATGGATTTGTTTCTTCTAATGGAAGATGTTGCTTGTAGACATTTGGTCATCTTTTGTTTTCAGGCATTCTTCATCAGCATCAGAGCTTCTTCATCATGGTGGGGATATCTTATTTCTCTACTTCCCTCTTATGGGGGGGTATTTTATTGTATATACATGATGCATGTTGTCCTTGGGGGGGTATCATTGAGTCCTCCATACATCATGTTTCTTTTGTTTTGTTTTCTCTCTTTGGAGGTTTTTTTGTCCCACAAGGTTTTCCTCCTTTTCTGCCTTGTGAGATTGCATCATTGCATTGTAAATGGGTACCTAACAGCCTAATTGGCCGGGACAGTACCAGTCATAGTCTTTACGGTTTGCATAATAATCTTTCTCTCCCTAAGTTGCACTTAAGGGGGTGTTGGTGAATAATTGTGTACCTATTAATTCATTCACTAGGTAATTAGGGGACATATTCACATGGTTAAGTTTACTTAGGTAAAAGATTCCTTCTAGAAGTCTTAGTTGGCTTATCTAGAACTTATCTTATCTAGCTAGGATGCATCATTTCCTAGGTGATTAGGTTGTTAGTTGTCTCATGTCATGTGATTATGACATTTGTCAACATCATATTCATACCTATCTCTCAACCTTGCCCATATAAGCAAGGCATCTCATGTACATTTGTAATCAAGCAATCAATCAATCTTGCATTGTGAAGCAAGATTTCTTGCCATTCTCTCTCTTGTGGAAGTGGTTTTGGTCACAACTAATCTTGGGGGTGTTGAGGAGTCACCATTAACTCCTACAAAGGAGTAGGTGAATAGGACAATTCTCAAAGAGCTTAACAATACCTTCATTACAATTATTCCAAAGTTGGAGTCTCCTTCCACTTTTGTTTATTTTAGACCTATTTTGTTGTGCAACACCATTTATAAAATCTTCACAAAAGCTATTTCTTCCTGGCTGGCCAAGCTTATTCCAAACATTATTTATGAGGAACAAGGAGGTTTTGTTCCTGGTAGGGAAACATCTGAGGGTGCTATTGTAGCACATGAAATTCTACACTCCATTAAGGTTCATAAAATTCTTTCTATGATTCTCAAATTAGACATGATGAAAGGTTACGATAGAGTTAATTGGGAATCTTTGTTGGTTGTCCTATGTAAATTGGGTTTTTCTTCAAGCTGGATCAAATGGATTCAGTCATGCATTTCCTCTGCGAGGTTCTCAGTTTTGTTAAATGGTTTTGCTTGCGGTTTCTTCTCCTCTACTAGGGGCATTAGATAGGGTGATCCTTTATCACCTTTTCTCTTCATTCTAATGGTTGAAAGCTTGAGCAAGGCAATTAAAAGGGAAAACTCAAACAATTCTTGGAAAGGTATTCATATCCCACATACATAGCAGTGTCATGCTCATGGTTTATTCATTGATGATACTCTATTGTATGGCCATGCTTCTATTCCTGAAGCCAAGGAAATTAAGGAAGTTATAACTAATTTTTCTATGGCTTTTGGAAAAAGAATTAACCTAGCAAAATCCAAGATCTTTGTGCTAAATTTCTCAAAATTTATTTAGAATAGACTTGTAAAATTTTGGGGTTTCGCAGTTCGGTCATTCCTATGTTCCTATCTTGGTATCCCGTTCTTTATTGGAAATAATTTGAATATCTTTTGGGAAAGGATTTGTAGTATAATATCAAATAGAATTCTTTCATGGAGGCACAAATGGCTTTCCTTTGCTAGTAAGATACAAATGATAAAATCGGTTCTAAATTATGTCCCTATTTACATGATGTTGGTCTTACAGGCCTCATGTGCTACATTAAATCAACTAAGATCTATCTTGCTTTCTTTCTTATGGAATGACAATGTGGGGGGTAAAGAAAGGTTGCCTCTTATTCCCTGGGATAAGGTTTGCCTACCCAAGGAGTGGGGGGGTTCTGGTATAAGAAATATTAAAATTCAAAATGTTGCATTAGGGGCTAAGCTTACCTGGAAATTATATCAGAATCCACATTCTAGATGGGGTAGAATTTTTTTTTCCAAGTATCTAAACACCCGCCCCAGGGAATATATCTTCAAGGCAACTTCTTTACCTAAAGAATCTGCTATTTGGATCTACATTGCTTCGTGCAAATCGGTCATTCTGCCCCATCTTTCTTGGTTGGTACACAATGGTAAAAGGCCAAATTCTGGGATGATAAATGGAATGGATTTCCTATTCTTTCATCAATTTTAGAATTAGAAAACCTAATGGGTCTTCTCAAAAATCTCTAGGGCATTTATGTTGCTGATTATTTCAATGTTATATTTGTAGATTATATTCCCATTGTTTCTTGGAAATCTATTGATGATCTTGATATCTCATTATCCATGAAAGAAATTTATAGAAAAGAAATGGCCAAAAGGAATATTGTCTACTCGGATGAAGATGATGTGTTGATTTGGACTAAATCAAAAGCGAGGAACTATTATGTTAAAGATGGATACAATTATCTTTTATCTGCGATATGTAAGTCTGGCCTTCCTCATATTCTATTCTAGAATGAAGTGTGTCTCCCAAAGGTAGGTGCTTTTTCTTGGGTTGTTGTTAATGGTAAAGTTCTAATAGCTGGTAGGCTTGACAAGTTGGGTTTAGTTACTCCTTTTCCTTGTGTTTTTTGTGGCTATTTTCTTGAGTCGGTGGATCATCTTTTTGTACTTTGTCCATTTGCACAGAGCTCTTGGTATTGGATTTTTGCCAAATTGGGCTAGAGTTCAATGATTTGTCCTTCTTTATCTATCCAGTTCAAATCATGGCCTTTATTGCATTGCTCCTCCTTTTTTCACTGTTTTTGGGTTGTTTCCCCCTCTCTTATCATTTGGAAATTTTGGAAGGAAAAACATATTTAGTTATAAAACCAGCAATTGGAAAAGAACCATTTTCTAGACTGTAACTATCCGATATTCGGCACAAATCCAAAATAGATAATAAATAAGGTTGCACAATTTTTTTAGCCATAAGAATAACCATCTTGACAACCATCAACACATCCATGATGAAATTTAAAAAATGAGAAAGAAGTTCGGAAAAAGAGG
>VDFB02182879.1:0-15422 GCA_007258455.2 Sequoia sempervirens | reverse complement strand
CACTTTCAGTGTGGAAATTATCCTCTTGAATATCTAGAAAAATAGAAATGTCTACATATTTGCTAACACACAAATGGATAAAAATGTTTCTATGTATTCTAAACCTATTATTTTCTCTAATGTTCTCTTGTAGATTCAAGTTTAGGCCAAAAAGGTTTCACTTGAGGTGGCTCACCTTCAAGTGCTTTTGGATCATTGGGGAAATGCCCCATGTACTGTTCCCATTTCACTCACTTCCTCTTGTAGTTGGTCGCCCTCTCAAGGCCAACAATGGAGTGGCTCCACTTGCCCCATTTCTCAACCTCCTCTTTGGTGTGGTTCCCACCCTCTTCAATAGACTCCTTCTCCTCCTCTACAGGCTGGCCAAGGTTGGCCCTCTTGAGGGGCGGTAGGGAGCAATGGTGGCGCTTTTAGGTGGCCCTCTAATGATACTCCTACTAATAGCTTTGGTTGGCCAAATTCTAGTAAATTCTTTAACTATGGAAAAAAATGCACCTCCCCCATACAGTTTCCCTTTATCAAATTGCAACATCCTAGATAGTGAGCTCCATACTCCATTTCTAGGTTCCTTATTCTAATTATTTGCATTATTGGTCTCAATTTTTTATTTCAATTCTTATATTTTATTTAATTAATAAAATTTCAACTTAGATCTTTGTTTTATCTTAAGAAATACAATGTTTGATAATTAAAAAAATATAGAACAATTCTAGTTAAATTTTGTTCTTTCTATTTTATAATAAAAAAATATATCCTTTCCAAAAACAAATTATATTCTAAATTAAAATGAAATTGGGATAGGAAAAATATATTCATAAAGTTCACTATATTGGTTTTAAATTTTTGGTGAGTGCAAATTATTTTATAAATCTAATAATGTCATATTTTTTCTTCAAAAATTTGACGCATTCAATAATGACTTCTTCTAAAATAATTCTGAAATATTAGTTAAGGCTTAAAACAATTTCAATATTCTTCATTCTAACAAGATTTCTAAAATAAATTCATCCAATATATTAATAATTATATATCTTATAATTTTTCTTTCAAAAATAATGTTAATACAGGGGAGTAATTGTATAGGGTCTAATTGTTGTTATAGTAATTGTGCTTATAATACTCAATTTTACCACAAATTTATACTATATATTGTAAATAAATAGTCCACATGTAAATAGAAAAATAACCAAATGTTGGTCAAAGTAGACTCATACTTGAACACATGAGAACATATGAATGTTATATATAAAAACATAAATACATTTATTAACAAGTAAAATAAATACCATTTTGTTTCAAATAAAATATCATAACTATCCACTAGGTATTCATTATCAAGTGAAATAATTGTGTTATTTATAAAATAAGGTTTTCATTTAAACAAGTATTGTTTTCATAGTGAAAAAATATGGTTCTTATGTACAACTAGCAATGTACAAGCATTTTCATATTAATAGTTTGTCCTATCACAATATAAAAGGTGAGCACAATAAATAACATGTATTTTCCCATCAAATGTGAAGGATTTTCAAAAAGTTTTAGTGTTCAACTATTGGTCCATTCTTGTTCAATATAAGTTGTATTTTAAATAATTATGTGTTGTTTTTATAATAACCTTGAAGCAATTTCGTAGATTATCTTTTCTACCCTTCTTACCTCTTTTAGAGATGATGGAACTAGATTTCCCAACTCCCCTAACTTGGATGATTTCAACCTCATTTTAGATCGAGAGCAGTTTGGAGATATCCTTGCCTCTGCTAGAAGTGGCGTTGGTGATATTTTTAGGGTTATGAAATGGGCCTATAAAGAAATCAATGATCTTAATCTTAGAAATAGGGTTCTAAATGGAAAGTTGGAGGAATTGGAACTGAAGCTATTAGCTTTGAACAATGAAGAAGGAAAACAAAAAAGGAACAATACAGGGATGAGAGATGATGACAATGAGGACAAGTATAAGACTCTTGAAGTTGAAATTGTTATAATTAAAAACAAAATGAAAATTGTTGTGGAACAAAACCATAGAATGGCAAGGCACAATGCCATTATCATTAATGCAATGTCTGAAAAGTTGGAAAAGTTGTAACAAGGCTTGTTGGTTGTTGACTTGGAAGAGTACAAGGATAAAATCAAGGATGAGAACCAAGGAATATCGAGAGGACCCATGCCAATCTTAAGAGGAAAGTGCCTCCTACTCCCTAGATGGTCTAGATCTTAAAGACGGGGGTTCAAGAGATGAACGACATGGAAGCTAAGATAGTGGAAATTTTAAAGTCCCAAGTTTAGTTGCTGCTAGTATTTTGTTTGGTCTTTTTGGGGTCTTTTTTGTGGCCCTTGTTGGCCTTTTTTTGGTGGATGTTGCTTTGTTATTATGATGTCCTCTCTATAGTCGCTCTGTTTTTGGGTTCTTTGACAATTTTTTTCTTTTGTTGGTAAACTTTGTGCTTTTGGGTCCTTGTAAAACCCATTTTTTCCTCTTTCAAAACAAATAGCTTTTTGTGTTCAACTATTGGTCCATTTGTGTTGAATATAAGTTGTAGAGACAACAAAGATTCATGGTTAGAACATATTTGGTCCATTTAGGGTTACATAAATTATTTAAAAATAAAAATATGATATTCTGCTGCCAACAAATGATATTTTTTTTGTTCAACTACTAGGGGTACCATCATTAAGTTCAATCAAATCTTTAAAAAGTCAAAATTTGGACACTTCTTAATAGATGTGCTGATATGACAAGCTGCATGATGACTCACACCTCCAAACCTTAGTTATAAATAGATAAGAGGCCAGTCCACATTTTAAAAAAAAAACATGAAGATCCTGCGATATTCCAGACTACAGACCCCTCTCCCCTACCAGATTTATTTCTCCTTCAGACACAAATATGATCCTTATGCACCCCACTTTCTCATCCTATAATCATTGTTCAAGATATTCTAGATTATCCCTGACCAGCTAATTTTACTACCCACATCCGTTAGTGCTATCATACGATATGTCTATATAATTTCACATATCCGAAAGGTCGAGATGGATATGTAACGATACTCAAGGATATCAATTCCTTCCAAAATAAAAAAATGTCTAGGCCATATGAAAAGTAGAAAATAGGAAATTGAACAGAGAGTTCTACCAGCACTTGCTATTAATGCATTAAAATGGAGTATAGGTTAAAAGTCCAGAACAATAAATACTAATTGTATAATCACATGTTTCTAATCATAACATTACAAACTCTTTAAAAACTAACCGAATATGCACGTTTCTAATCATAACATTTAGTTTCCCAAGATTCTTAAAAGTGTGTTTCGTCTCTTCCAACGCCTAATATTTTAAAATAGGAAGACAGGTGAACTTTTATATTGGTGAAATCTAATCTTGATCACAATGAATATCTGTATAGTATTATTCTTATATAACGTTTATCCTTTCTCTATATTTAGTGTTGTATATTATTGTAATTACAGCCTTTCGATTCACGTGCACATTTCTGATGAATAAAGCATACTTACTTCTTACTGTATTCGGCAGAGGTACTTTTTGTTTGCTTGTGTTGTGAACATCTAATGGGAACATTGTTCCGGGCAAACCAGCAAATTTGATTTTATGTCCACCCATTGTATAATTTGTTTACGCTCGTGTGATTTCCAACGTGCTCTTCTCCCTCTATAAATAAGGTCCCCTTGTCTAGATTGCTCCATAGCTTGAAAAGTTGTAAGTTGGAAGAAAAATATCAAGCATGGCGGGGTTGTCAAGTGTGGTGAAATTAGCTTTCCTTGTTTGTTTAATTTGGGTGGCAGTGGCACCATGGAAGGCTTCTGCAGCCCTTGTCCAGCACAAATTCACCGTGAGCATTTAAGCATGTTTTTATGTTAAGTTTGATGAAATGAGTGGTATGTTAAGCTTAATCATGTTGTTTACCGTGCTACAGATTGGCACACAGAACGTGACACGATTGTAGCACGCAAACGATTGTGACAGTGAATGGACAGTTTCTGGGCCCACTAGGGGAGAGGACCCAGTAGTTGTGCACCTAACTTCGCGTCCCTCAAAATCCTACTTGGAAATTTCAAATCACTCCAATTTTTTTACAGCAGCTTACTTGGCAAGTCCCCTGCTTATAACAAAAGTTTTGGGGCCACATCATCAAATATGATGCCACATCAGCATGCTTTTTGTCAAGGTGTCAAAAAGGGCACCGTCTAGACCCCTTACCAATACTTGTGCATTCACATCACCAGTAGTTGAGCGCTGATGTGGCATCACGTGATTGGTTGCTTTTTAGATCAAAAGAATACATTTTGTTTAATTATGAGTAGTAAAGTCACAACTATTGGCATTATATAAACAACTATTGACATTATATAAACAACTATTGGGCATTATATTAACAAAAACATTCACAACTATTGGAACACGCTCCACTACTGGGTCCTCTCCCCTATATCCGTTCGCAAAGGTGATAATCTTTTGGTTGAAGTAGAGAACGATGGGCCGTATAACGTGACTATACACTGGTAGGGTTGGCTATAAATATGAATTACATCGGCCATATTATGAACTTGTTTTTTTTTACATATTAACTATTTGTGATTTGGCAGGCATGGGGTAAAGCAGTTGAAATCAGGCTGGGCAGACGGGCCGGCCCACATAACGCAGTGTCCCATTACTCCTGGGAATAGATATACCTACAACTTCACAATCACAGAACAGGAAGGCACGCTGTGGTGGCATGCACATATCTCATATCTGAGAGCCACTGTGCATGGAGCTTTGGTCATTTTACCCCGGGAGGGAAACGCTTCCTTATCGATTTCCCATACCGGACGCTGAGTTTCCTATTATTTTGGGTGGGTACATCTCTTCCACCTTCTACTATTTACAGAAAAGATAGTTTGTTGCTAAATTAGGAATCTGGTTTATGGTGTGCAGGTGACTGGTGGAATGCGAATGTGGAAGATGTAATAGCAGAAGCGATTGCAACAGGAGCTCGACCAAACGAGTCCGACGCAAACACCATTAACGGCCAGCCAGGAGACTTTTTCTCTTGCTCTGCCAATGGTTTGTAACTTTGGGCACTTATGAAAAACAAAATAGAAATCAGGAGTAGCTTTGAAGTGTTAGTAATTAATGAATGAATTATGGATGCAGATACAATCCGTGTTTTGGTTGAGCGAGGAAAAAGGTACCTGCTGAGGATTGTAAATGCTGGGATGCTTCAGGGATCCTTCTTCAAAATTGCGCAGCACAATATGACTGTTGTGGCAGTGGACGCCGTTTATACCAAACCATATACAACCGATGTGCTGCTCATACAGCCGGGAAACACCATGGATGTGCTCATAACAGCTGACCAGCCGTCAGAGAGCTACTACTTTGGCATCGTCTTATACGAGAGCCAGCCTAATGCGGAGCGATTCTCAGAGACTCCTGCTACAGCACTATTGGAATACAATGGCTGCGACAATTCATCTGAAGTTCACTTGCCCAGCTTTCCTGCATTTAATGATACCTCTACTGCATTCAATTTCAGTACAGCCCTGAGAAGCCTGAGGCCCTCCGTCCCACAGACTGTTGATGAGGAAATGTTTATAACAGAGGGATTCGGACTCGTTCCCTGTACGGAAGATTCCTGCACGGAGTATACTAGCGCTTGCACCCCAACGAGGTGCAATGGTTACGCCGATAGCAGGATATACCCTGACAATATATTGAAGGGCAGGGAAAAAAATCGCACAGAAATGTAAATTGTTTTTCTTAAGACTAACTATTTATAGCAAAAGTCAATTGATGATGGGATGCGAGAAGAGCAAAATAATAAAGTTGCCTTAGATGAGGTTTCCGTTCTAATGCTATTCCATGCTTGTTCATAAAGTTGCCTTCGATGAGGCTTTTGGTCTAATGCTAACCCATGCTTGTAAGAATATGCACTCATGGTAACTACATTACAGGGAATCAAAGCTATTCACACTTGTGAGGATTACAACTAATGGAAGGAGGAACAACCCTACATCTCTTTATGATATTCATAAATCAGTATAGCTAAAAATGATAAAACTTAGTAATCTCCCCTATGCATATCTTTAATCTTGCCCTGCTACTGAAAGCCTCCTTAACGCTTAACTAAGCTATTTAATATCTATATATGCTAAGATCTCAATAGTCTTACCTCTAAATATTGAGCTAGTGAGAAGTATCCTCACAACCCTACCATTGGAAGCAAAAGGAGTTGAAAATGCTAAGTTCTATTACTCTCCATGGCGATACCTATTTCCACGAGGAGTCCCATAAAACTAAATCAAATGCTACATATATCAAACTATACTAAAACATTACAAGACATCGTAGAAAACCCGACTAAATATTTTTCACTATACCATCCCGCTTCTTAATACAAAAGAGAAAACCCAACCAAACCTCCACACGCATCAGGCTACTTAGTAGCTTCTAAACTTAAAAATTAGCCTTAATGGCTATAAAAAGCAAGCATAGAATGTAAACTTAAGCAGAGCTCTATCCACAAATCCTAAAAATCATATGACAGAAAAAAAACTGTAAACTTAAGCAATACCACCCATAACTCCTTAAAATAATTTTTAGTCCATGCATAAACCCAAAGGAAGTGTTTATTTTACCCTCAAAGACATCTGTAACCGTTATAAGATTATCAACACTGACTATTTCACCAAAGCCTGCAAAACAGCTCAAAACTAATTAAAACCATAGCCACATATTACTGTAACACAAAACTTTAACTGAATATAAAATTGGTTCTAAGACAGCCAAAAAACCCAATGTTATCCAGGTCATCCAAATGACCATTTCTATGGTAGCAGTTATGGTACAATCATCGATTCTATTACCACAAACGATCTTATACATGGCCTATCTGGCCTTAAGAGCCATCCCTTTGCCTGTTCCATTGTCAAAGCCATTGAAACTCAGTCCTCTCACTTTCAACCCGGCAACAGTCAGTATAAATAGGCTAGAAGCTTATAGGAAAACTACTCTTCTTTATGACGTGAAATTAAAGCAAAGCATGTGTATTCACATTCCATGCGACACAAAATGAATGAAATGCAATGAAAGCTGCCAGGGGATTTAATATGCCTCAAGTATCTACCTAAATGATACAGACAAGACATCAAACTATTTTTAATTATTTGGCACCTAAATTGGAGGGATAGATAGCATGACAGTTACTAGAGGATTTAATACGCCTCAAGTACGTACCCAGATGATGGTTGAACAGTTTGGATGAACTTGATGCCTTCCACAAAAGGAATGTTCAATGTTTTCTTATTTATTCTTTCATTTCTTGATGTCACTATCTTCCTACATGATTTCCCCCCTTCACATTTTTCTCTGCCTATCCATCTTGCTGATGAAAATCCTTTACCATCTATACTTTGGGAAATGGTGTATTATGTGTTAGGACTGTCTTTAAGTCAATTTTGTGTTCTTTGGAGAGAGGGGAAATGAACATCACTGTGACAATGCTCTACATCATCTTTTGTTACTTCTATATTTGGCCTTATCTTAATAATATGAATTAGTTTAAGATTAATTTATCATGGTCATTTGTTCAACGGAAAATTCACCACCAGCAATTCACTGTGGGAAAATTCACTGCCATGACAAATTCAACGCCAAATAAAATTCAACGCCAACAATTCATCGCATTAACTTTCCACCGCGGTGATTTTTACTCAACGATGAATTTGTCATGGTGGTGAATTTTCCCAGGATGAACTATTGGCAGTGATTTTTCCTCGATAAATTGGTAAATTGTTGGCGGGGAATTTGTGTAGGTCGATGAGATATTAGATTTAACTCAGACATTATAATACATTATAATTTATGTCATTAATATTACAACTATCAATCATTAAATATAAATTGTTAATATGTTCATAATTAAAAGTTCATTTAAATTTTTGACATGACTAATAAAATATTTAGTATTTGTGGAGAGATTTGATTAAAAAGCTCGACCATTTATTGATATCACAATTATTATAAACTTATATTAACAAATGATGTATAAATGTGCTAAAAATTTACTCACCTAATACTTTTGTAAAGAAATTTCTCAAATTGTCTATCAAGTTGTTCTAGCTATCCAATTTAATGAAGCAAGTATTGTGACATTTTTTTGGAAATTAGATTTTATCCCTTTTCCTGATTGTAGATTTCTTTTAGAGTTCCTTGATTTGCAACATGTGAAATTAGTTAAATTATGTCATCACTTTATAATCAAAACCCATGAAATTTATTTGAAAAGGTTTTCATCTTGTATTAATTAAGGGACCTACTCCAATAACATTCACATGGAAACTAATATTATATGTCTATGCTAATTTCTTTGTCTTCAATAAACTTGATATTGTTAGAGGCATCCTCCTATTTTTGTTCACTATCAAATATAGTTGAACTCCTTATTCTTGTTTGGTAGTAGAGGTGAATTATATTTGCTTTTAAACATTACCATCTTGTCTATAATTAGCTACAATATTGTAAGCAAGATTTGTTCTCTAATAAGGATTTGGTCTATAGTTAGCTACAATATTGTAAGCAAAATTTATTCTCTAATAAGGATTTAGATATATTAGAGTCTTGATATGTGAATATTACATTCTTTTACCTAGTTCTTACAAATTAGTCAATATTGTTAAAGTGATTAACAAAACAAACCCATAATTTATTATACTTTGTGTAAGTTCAAACTTTGTTGTTATCATGTACTACTAATAGAAGTTATTAGAATTTAAAATCTAACAAACAAAATTATTTGTTATTGAAAACATCATAAACTACATTATTTTTTTTATAATGTAAATCTAGATAATAATTTAAAAAGATGTGTTATTATATGTAATTTAATAACCCACCACCCTTCATGTAAATCTAGATAATAATTTAAAAAGATGTGTCATTATATGTAGTTTAATAACCCACCACCCTTCATTTTATCTTACAAACTAACCAAATGGGTTGTAAGAGTCTTCTTTCACACAAACAACACAACATAAATGCACTCAAAAAATGCTCAATCAAACTGCCCCAAACGAGCCAAAAGTGCTCATATTAATCCTTCCTTAAGCAAAACATTTGATATTTATGTTTTGATCATAGCTATTTCAACAAAATGGTTTAAACCAACCATCTATCAAACCCAATAGTTGAATGCAAATGAGGTGAATTTCATTTAGGCAAAGGGTATAATGTTCTAAGAACAACAAAGTTTGCGTTCTAAAGGAAAAATGACCATAGGTGTTGCAGCGAATGAAAAGATGGCATAACCTGATTTAACTTTCATGAAGAGATGTTTACACAAAATTCAATGACCGTAAATGTGGGGCCATACAATTGAGAACCCAGAAAATAAACAATGTAGACTCTTTGAAATATGAGCAGGATTAGTGGGAACTATCAATGGAACATGTATTTTCCATCTGCTACCAAACGTTGCATGTGAAATAACATTTGATATAAAATCAGAAAACTCATTCAAAACAAATGAATTTACAGGTGAGAAATAGTAGTAGGTAGTTTCCCAGCCTTCAAGCACCTGTCATTCAAGAATAAATGTGGATTAAGACACTTTCAAACATGTGTTGCTTCCAAGCAGTGAATAGATCATATATGGCGAGATAGTAATGCGTAAAAATTTACCTCTTTAAATAAAAACAATAAATAAATAACCCTGGAAACATTGCAAATGGTGGAAAATTGCATGCAAACAAAAAAAACCTTAGCCGCTACGTTGCCAGTTAATCCAAGTTTTTGGGAAAAAGACGAATCTTTGGGGGCTAGCTTGATAGCTCACGAAATCTATATGTAACATTGGTGGCACTGGTAGAGAAGTTTCTTCATATACTATTGTTGACTGCACTTGTGTCTACATATGGCTACGCCTTCACATGGGTATTCTCGCCTCCCTCACCCATTGATTATTGTTTTAGGAACAACTTACACCTACTTGAATAAATAATCTTGCTTTGTTTGTGTGACTGCAGGGAAAGCAGCACTAGATGCAAGTCCAAGTTCTGCAAAGGTGATGATAATATATTTACTGTTGATGTGCCACTTACATAATTGATTCAAACTGTCACTGATTTATTGGTTTTTTTTGTAATGGCATTTATTGCTTTAATGTGTATGGCTCTACCATCAATTCTCAGTCAAGAAGCTTATATAGCTTTCTATTTTTAAAATTCCTTGAGAATGAGAATAATGATTAAAATGCAAAAAGCATCTTGATCCTTTGATTAAATTACAAGAATAGGTAATGTATACATACCTGAATGTTGCAAACAGATGGTTAGCAACTCAATTTCCAACAGTGATAATACACTTAAAATTTTGAAAACATCAAATTAGAATAATTGAAGTTCATCAAAACAATTCAAAGATTTTGCAGATTCATAATGAGGAATAATCTTATGGACAACCTCAATAGTGTATTTGAAAGCAATTAGATAAACATGAATTGGAAAGCGTAATATCCATATTTTGGATTGGCTTGAAGGAATCATATTTTCTATATTTTGTATAAGAAGTTCTAGAAGGTTTCTCACAGAAGCAGGCCAACATTACTGGTATAGAATTGTGAATAAAATGTAAATCATCAATCACAACTAAAAAAATATTTGGCATAACATAAAACACATTTGTAGTTGTCAAATACAATATGATGGAGATGGGGTCATCATTTTACAAATTCATAATGAGGAATAATCTTATGGATAGCCTCAATAGTGTATTCAAAAGCAATTAGATAAACATGAATTAGAAAGCCTAATATCCATACTTTGGATTGGCTTGAAGGAATCATATTTTCTATATTTCGTATAAGAAGTTCTAGAAGGTTTTTCACAGAAGCAGGCCAACATTACTGGTATAGAATTATGAATAAAATGTAAATCATCAATCACAATTGAAACAATATTTGGCATAACATAAAACACATTTGCAGTTGTCAAATACAATAGGATGGAGATGGGGTCATCATCTCTGTATCTACAACAACCAAAAGTAAGAGAGATTAATTAGAGATGTAGTTAGTTTCACAACTTATGTTGCTTCTAGCACTGCAATATCCCACCCCATTGGAAGAACCCCTAGAAGGGCAACTGAAACTAACAGAATTTATATCACTCACAAAGTTATGGGCATACATCAATGTAACAGAGAAGCAAGAAGCAATGCTCATATGATTGAACTCCACATTGGCTACCATGCATTCTAATTCCTCTCTCACGTACACATTTCCTGACAACTATATACTATGTAGTCAAAATCTAAACAGTAATAATAAGACTAATGGGCCTAATTTAAAAATAGTAAAAACCAAGGCTGCAACAGCAATGGGAAACTGGGTCAACTTTAATTTGGTTTAATCAAGACGCTCTGAGAAAAAAGGATGTGGGAACCAGAGAGAAAAGAATAAAACCAGGCAGTTTGTGCTTATGCTGAAAAAAAGTGCTTGCCAGAACAAAAACCATAGAAAGCACATCGACAAGGGAGAGATAGGCCAGCTAAAGCAAAACTCTGCCTTCCAATTTAAGCTTTGGGAAACCACCATAGTAGTCTCAGGAGAAGCCCTATACTTACTCCTACAGCCTTTGAAGGCCACCTCTAACACATACAATAGTCTATAAAGATAACAAATTGCCACTACTGTGGTATTTACATGAAATAGTTTGTAAAAAGGGGGCTTTCAAAGACTTTATGCAAGTGCCATACTCAGAATGAAGAGCCTTAATTGCAGAGAAATTCTTGCAGTGGCTGATAGTCCAAAACGCCACCCCTGGAGTCTCTTGCAGTGACCACGACCCAGATTCAAGAAATCGACTGGTTTCCCCGTTCAGCCTCCCAACTCCTTGTTCGCCGCACAAAAACACCAAAGGTGGAAGCCATCTTAAAGCTGGTTGACATTTATTAACTCAAGAAAGATTTGGTGACTTTGTAAATGCCAGGCTACGCTCGGAGAGGAAAGTGTGGAATAGCTAAAAAGCTCCCAACCATACCTTGACGTGAATACAGGAGGAATGGCACCATGCGATTGTCTCAGATTGGGAATCTCGAATTGACAAAATATGCAAATGAAATAGTCAATACAGAAAAAAAAATAATAACGTACTTGAAGAAGTGTTTAAAAATCCTAACTGCACTGCATGCTACTCCTGGCATCCTTCTGCCCGAGATTTCATGAGGGACCACTTAAAACCAAATCCCACCCGAATATCTAATCCAGCATCAGATAGTAGACTTTTCTGGTTGGATTTCCCACCTATAATAGCCTATCGGCTAACAAGAGGCATTGGAAGTTTTAATAACATTTCATTTGTGGAACCAGAGATAGCCATATTGCAAGCTTACTATAATAATATAAGTGGAGTGTTTACCAGAGATTTCCCAAATAATCCTCCCGAGGAATTCAATTACACTGGAGATGTCCCATAGCTCTTTGGGAGCCCGAGTTGGGGACAAAAGTTCAAGTTCTCAAGTTCAATAGTACTGTTCAAGTAGTGTTCCAGAACACTGCGATTGCTGTAATGTTGAACCATCCCATACACCTTCATGGCCATGATTTTTATCTTGTGGGACAAGGCTTCGATAATTATAATCCCGAAGTAGATCCTGCAAACTTCAATCTGGATGATCCTCAGATGTTGAACACTGTCGGAGTTCCTACTGGTGGGTGGGCGGCCATTAGATTTGTAGCCAACAATCCAGGTGTTTGGTTGGTGCATTGCCATTTTGAATCTCATTCTGCATTTGGTTTTGATATGGTATTTCTCACGAGGACGGGCTAGATTGACAAATTACATCACGCCTCCTGATTCACCTCGATGTTGATGGATTTCATCCAAATACACTTCACACGACTGCAGCCCACAGTTTGTATATGGTGCCAAAAGAATAGAAAATAGAGTGACACGCCATGGAAATAAGATTATCTATATTAATTTAGTTCAAAATAAGAAAGTTGTGTCATCCAAGCTCACTTCTTTTTTTTTCTTCAAAGGAAGTGATAAGCAATGTTTTGTTTCTTTCCCATTGTTGGTTTTAACTAAACTTTCAAATTGAACAAACTAATTATAAAAGATTGAAATACATAAATTTAAATATAAATCAATAATACAATGTGACAATTTTAAAATAGTTCAGACTAAAATACATTAAAAAAATTGGTTTAAAAGAAAATTATATAAATTTTAATGTTAATAATGGGAGAAAATTACATAAATTTTAATGTTACTAAGGGGAACACAATGCTAGAAAATTTTAAGTAATTTATTTTATATTTAATTTTATATTTTTATTTTTGAAACAAAAATATAGTTCATGTATAATATTATTTAATTCTTAAATTATTATTTAAATTGTTGTTTAGATTATTGTTTAATTTTTAATAAATTATTTAAAGATATTTTATATAGTTTTAATTTTAATATAATTATAAATTATGAATTTTTGATATAATTATAATATTGAGATTTACATACATATATAATTTCTCATTTATTTTTGTGTTGAATTTGAAAAAATATATTGATATATGTTCATGGTGAAAAATGGTGTGATCTTGTGTAAAGTTAAGCCCATTTCGCTAACCTAAATCCATTTATCATTTTTATGTATTCACCTAATTTTCTTCTTTATCACATTTATTCATATATCTACCTCTATATGGCTATTAGCCACCTAGAGTTAACCATTTTTCCACAATAGGACATTTTCATGACCACCTTGTGGTCATGGAATTTTCTCTTTCCTTTCCAAAATAGAAATTAAAGTTGGTTAACTAGCCCCATTTATCTACTTTCCTTAAGTCAACTAAATACACATTTGATACAATTCGATGTTATGTGCTAGTATTTAAAGGAATTCAATGTGATCATTTTTAAAAGCATCCATAGTACAATTCAAGAACATATTTTTTGGAGTTTTCCTAGAGAAATTGATTCCTTGAGATGAAAAAACCCCTTCCAAGGTAATTTTAAATACCAAAAATTCTTAGATCAACAAAAATTAGTACATGAAAGGAGGATCTATTAGGTGAGTAAAAGGATAGATTTCCATATTGCATGGGATGAATCAAGGCTTAGATGACTAATCCATAAACCTAATACAAACTTGCAAATATGTCCTCTAATGGAACATAATTCTAATATAGATTCCAAGGCACATAACTAACACAAGGATTTTGAACCATAGCTTGTTACGAAGAAACCATAAAACATATTGTGAAGTAACATAAAAAAATCACAAGATGTTCAAGAACACTCTCATACAACTCTTTCATAACTTCATTCAACAACAAGTTGGCACACACCAACATACACTAAAACCAGTCACCGAACAACACAATTCTGCACTCTAACACATCAAACATTCTTTTTGCAAGGACTAATAATATGAAAATTTTGGTATATAACCTTCACAACACCATAAACTTATATTTTGAACCACATGACTATATTGACAAACATGGAGGAATGGAGAGCAAAAATTTGCACGTCTGTGAGCAACCTCACGAAAACAAATTTTGTCTTCAAACTATCACATACACAAACACCTTTATGGTAATTCAAACTACATGAAACATGGATCACACATTCCCTAGCAACATATGAAGCCAAATTCCAAACCACAAGAAAACAACATCACTAGTGGAGGAAAGCATAGCATCTCTTAGAGACTTTAGCAACCAAACATACTGCAATACTACCAACCAAACTGCAACAACCTCAAACATACTTCTAACATCAATGACAACCAAACATAATCACTTCTAGCATCAATGAAAACAAGACTGAAACAATCCCCCCCTATGGAATTGATGGAAAAATCAATCTAACATGCACTCTTCTCCCCCTTTGACACCAAGGAAAAAGAGAAACTTTGACTCCCCCTTATGGTACAAACTTTAATCTCTTCAACCTTCTCCCTCTGGGATGTACATACACTCCCTTTTGAACTAACAACCACTACTAGCTCCCCTTAAGAGGTAGCCACTAGTAATCTAGGAAAAAAGATATGGCATAAATTACTCCCCCTAGACAGATGCACCAATTATGCATCTAATAGGAAGGAGGGGTAGTTACCTTTAACTTTTTGTCAGAGATACACAAATTTATCCTTTATCAACACCTTTGTTAAAATATCTACAATTTGATCTTTTGTAGAAGCATATTCTTGAACCATAGATTTTGGGGTGTAGGATGTTATAACTCTCTTGCTCAAATAGGGCTTTTCACCTAAAGGAAAGAGATAGATCCCACACAAAATCTGGGTGGTTCACTCAAACTAAGGAATGTATGATGTAATTATGACTAAATGCAATGATCTAAATCCAACTAATTGATAAAATTGATTGATTATTGATTATGAATACAAAACTAATGAAATAT
>VDFB02182878.1:0-40281 GCA_007258455.2 Sequoia sempervirens | reverse complement strand
TGGAAAACCGAGAATACATAGTCCTCAAACCATTATTTCCATCCTCATTAGAAATCAAAATCAAACAAACCATTGGATCATTCCTTCACCAAATGTCTATGATATCAATAGTTACTTTGGGATCGCAAGATAGTACAAGTAAGCTTTCTCACAACATATCCTCTAGACAAGGAAGTGAAATATCAACCCTAGTCATTTAACATTTTGATTTCCAAAAAGTAGCAACATTCCAAAAAAAAACACTCAAACCTTAAGGTCCTGAGCTTCATATATCTCAAAAAACCATTACACCTTATGACCATCTAATGACCAACTACTCCAATTCAACAAACAGACCTTGTAGAACTAATCATTTAACCTAGTCTCACGCACATTGAAGATGAAGAAGCTAACATCATAAGCAATTTGATAACCTTCATATTTGAGAAGAACGAAACACCTAACCAATTTCTCAATGCATTAATCATCGTAGACAAAGAGGAGGAGAAAGAAGAAATAATAGCTGAAAGACCTATGTTACCCCCACCCGCATTGCAATAAATATCCTCTTCATGGTCTTGAACTCCTCTAAATGATCTCACACAAAATCAAAATCCCCAAGAGAAATTCTAGAGGTCGTCACTTCAAAATTAGACATCAAAGTGCAAAAGCAATCCAAAACCACATTTCAACACTCTACCAGAACAAAAACAAGTTATTAGTCAGCTTTTATGAATGGGCACTAAGGAATCATCCAAATATGTATATGTTCTTTATGAGTAAAAAATCCAGCTCTTTTTCTTGATAATCAACCTATCTAAAAACATTGGTCCTTTTCATGGTCTTGAACTCCTCTAAATGATCTATTGCACAATCAAAATCCATAGCAGAAGATATACATCACTCCATTATGGATGTAGGTATCATAATTCAAACTTTTGTAGGAAGTGGGACTTAATACATTATCACAATCATAATCTCTTGCTAAGAAACCTTTATGCTCAATCTAGGAGGAACGAACTAGATTCACATATCCAAGTCTATCCTCTCATTTAGGTAAACATTAGGTCTTTAGGATTTGAACACTTTAGAGGTATAACATTTCATTCTCACTACCTTTGTATTATCAAACAAAAGTTCACTCTAATTCAATATTGGGTCAAAACATCTTCACCCACCCCTTCATCAAAAATCCAAACATCACTTCACCAAACTTTGCAAAAAATTTTGAATACACCAACACTTTGGACTCAGACATCTATCAGTCAAACCTACCCCTAACTTAGCTACTTTTGTATGTCAAATGAATCATTTTTATTGCATTTGGTTCATTTAGTAAGCATTTTTGAGCTATTTTATCTTGATGGTCACGAGTGTACCTTAAAAATTTTCAAGTTCATCAACATCCTTTATCCTAACATCAAAACATCAAGCTCAAGTCAAAATTGTTGTCCCCAAATGTTTGCAAAGATCACTTCCCACTTCATCCATCTTTTCAACTCGCATTGTCACCATTTCTCCAAAAAGACTTAGATCATCTCTTTTACCTAGATTTGAGTCAACTAGAGAGTTGAAACGTTACAAATCTCAACAAAACTCTCCCACAGGGGACCAAAGTTGTTTACGATAACCACAAGATCACAACATAGAAAGAAAATGGAAGTAAGCAAGAACAATGCCCACATCCCACTAGCAAACACCATAAATGATGGAAGGGGCCCATGAGGATATAAACCAAGTGAGCTTATTATAGGGTATTGAGTATCAAAACATCCCCAAAAAATGTCAATCTATTACCCAAATCACTCTTATCAAGGGTGACAACATCAAGTAGGGAAACAACTTTAGGGGTTTCAAAATCACCATCAAGGAATAAGTCTAGAACATCAAATCACCCTAAATAAATTTGAGAGAGATCTTGAGGAAGTTAAATGAAAACAAAATACAACATATCATCAACGTCATATTCAAGGTTTGAACATTACATATCCACAACCAAAAAACATTATTCCACAAACACCTCAATATCCACATCAATAACACCTACAATATTCACAGTATCGAGAAGTTCCACAACACCAAGGAAAACCTCAAGTACAATATCAAAATCTACCTCAATCACAGTATCAATAATTTCTGACACACCAAGGTGTACCTCAAGCACAATATCAAAATATACCTTAAAAAGAGTATCAAGGAGTTCAACAAAATCAAGAGCTAAACAATCAAAAAAAGCCATAGAGGAAAAATTAGCAAAAAAAAGGAAATTCACCCCCTTGGGAGAGATTTTACAGGTAACCATGCACAAACTAGTATAATAGAAACTTTTCAAAATGAATGATAGTCCAACTTATGGAGAACTAGAATTTAAAATCCCTTGGTATAATAGGTATGAGCAATGTGAGTTCCACAAAATCAAGGGTCACATGGGTATGTGTAGGATCATCATGGAAAAAATAGGGCCCCAAGGCAAAAATTAAAAAAATCAGAAAGAAAACTTGACATAAAATTCTAACAAGTTATTCATATTATTTCAAAAATATGTGAGAATAGAATATATAGAAAATCGAAGTAGTTTCTAAACTACTAGGTTTTTTAAAAAATTAAATAAATCTATTTGGTGGTAGTTTGAAATTTCAATGCAGTAGTACTTTCTAAATTTTAGGGAAAAATAAGAAGTAGGTGTCCTCCCACCATCTTAACCACAATAAAATGATAATATTTTTTTTATAATATTTTAGATATATAGAGGACTCATGTCTCAAGTGATGCATATTTTTTTTGTAATTTGTTTCTAGTAAATAATTAATTATGATTTTTTTATTACAATTTTTAAACATATAAAAATCCTGTATTCCTAATACCTTAACTTATTGTCAAAACTTCATGCGAATTTTTGTTTTTTAATCCTATAGTATGTGAAGCATAATGACTTGATGTTTTAATCCATATACCATTTGAAAGCCATAGATGTTTTTCAATTAGCCTATCAATCAAGACTTTAATTGTAATTTGAATAGAAAATGAATAATAATTACTTATTAAATTCAAAATAAAGCATAATTTATATTGGTGGAAATCAGAGAATCTCCTTTAAAAACCCTTTTTGTTTCATCAATTTTTGGTAGAAAAAAGTCGTTAGCCACATATGCATCATATTGCCACGTTTTGGCCCATCATGATCCTGCACATACCCACATAATGAACAAATGTGCTACACTCAATATCTCATCCAAGATCTTATGGATCAAGGAGAAATAGCTATTAACATTAAAGTTCCATCTACTAATGGAAACAGTGACAATGTCTCAAAAGTTGAAAATAGTGATCAAGAGCTATCTATCACTGATCACATTGAAAATGTCTCTAGATCATCCAGTGAGGAAGAGGACATAAATCAGGAATCTAATCCCAAGCATCATCAAAATCAATCACCCAAGTCTACCAAGGATTCAATCCAAGATATATTGGCATCATCTAATCTCATGGTAGTACATATTAAGGATCAAGAGACTCTTAATCCAACACTTATGCAAAATGTAGAAAAATTAAGCCAAGATCTATCACCCACATGCCCACATTTTGAGGAAATACAAGGGTCCTTTACAAGCAATCCCTTATTTGAAATTGATCCATGTCAAGAATGTGATACAAAGCATATCAAAGATAATACCACACAAAATCAAGATCAAGAATCCCTATCATCATAATACCACAATGAATTGGTAGATATCTTCCAAGACATCCAAGGTTTTCCAAAAGAAGAACAAATCCATATGCCAAGTACACATACATCTACCCATGTGATGATAACTCCTAATGTACATGTAGATGATCTTCATCCAAAATAAGAGTCTCATACTCTTGAAATCATAAACAAGGAGAAAGAGTCGCCTACTCTTAACATCTTTACACATGATCAAAGCACAATAGAATCTATAAACATATCAAAAAATGAACAAGACAAAGCATTGAAAATTGAAACATCCTCTAGAAATATTGAAGACATCGAGCATGAAAATATTGAGAATAGTATCTTAAAATTAGCAAGGATAACTTACAATCCTAAGCAAAAAAGCATTGGGTATATAATAGTCAAAGAAGTAGAAATATATGTTGAAGGGCCATCAAAATCTGATATTTCACAAGATCAAGTTGAAAATATCAATCAGGAAGTTATCACATGTATGAAGGATCCTATCAGTAAAGAAGCTATAACATTAGAAGATCCACAATAGAGTACAAAAGGATTAGCACCTTTTTTTCCAAGGTAAGACATATCCCATTGAAAATAAGTTTTTTGAATGGATTCATTATCAAGACAAAGGATTAGGCCTAGATGAACAGGTTATTCCTGAATCATTACAAATTATTGAAAAACCTAAGCATCAAGGTCTTGGTTATTCAATAATTAAGGGATCTAAACATATTAGCAATACCTCTATAGTACTCGGGGAAACTTTATCTAATGCAAGCATCAAAATACATTATGAAGAGTCCTTATGATGAAATTACTACTAATGCTAAAACTAGCCATATCATGAATCATCATCCATGTATTTTTCCACCCTCTAATTGAAACCAACAAAAGGAGAAAATACTATACCCAAGAATGAAACAAGTCATTGAAGCAAAAGAATCAACAAAAAAAAATGGACAAGAAATATTCAAATGGATATAAAAGAAAAAGAAAGAAAATCATCCCTATCAAACTCCATTAGTCAAAGAAACTATGGTTAAAAATAAAAAATGAAAGTTCATCCATTAAAAAAGTCTAACAATGCAAAAGCAAGCTTCAAGAGCGAACTACAAGGTATATCAAGATGTTGGTCCCAATCATATCTCCATATCCACCCATCATTGCTCATCATCCCAAATTTGGAGAATAAAAGGTTCCAAATTGCCAACCAATCATCTAAATCTCATATCCCTCAACACACTTCGTCATCCAAGATATCCAAATCTCACATTAACCATGCATTGGCAACAAATCTTTATCATAAGGATTCTAAGGGAACCCTATCATAGTGTGCGCACCAAGGTAAGGTTAACTCCAGTATCGACAAAGAAGATAAGAATTGTTAGGGGTTACTTTCAAGCACTTGTATCCTAGAAAAACAACTCCTCCAAGCAAGATACCATTGGCATGTCATGATAGAAACAACAACCATATCAACACTAGGAGTGTATACATCAACACCACGAGGTGGTTCAACATGAGCAAAAAATTATCACCATAATGAAAATCGGGTAAACAAGAATTTTGTGTGGCATAAAAAATCAATAAAAGAACAAAAAATCATGAAAATTAGTCAAGAGAAAAATTGTCCTCCAGTGAAAACCACTATAGTGGCACTTTGGATAAGTACCATGATGAAAACTAGGCAAACAGGAATCATGTGTAGAATCAAGCATGTTTTTACACCATTTCAGGTGGAAGCATCTTAGCCTATCCAAAATAAATCCAAACCATTTTTATCCCAATCGAACGTACCTTGATCTTGACAAAAATTTTGGTGCACACTTTACATAATTTTCTTATGAAAAACATCTTGATATGGGTCACTATCATTGACCCTATACAATCCAACATTATCTGAGTTGTAACGCCCCGTCACACAAACCCCAAACGAACAACTAAAAATGCAACATTTTTTTTTTTAAACATAAAGAATGTACTTTAAGTTTTCTAACATAACTAATGTTTTCAAGTTACACACCTAATTCCCTTGGGGTACATGAGGTGACATTACCTAAAATATCCCATAATAAAGTTAATAGATGTAACATTAAATTTCCAATAACATAATACATTCATTCACATATCTTCATTTAAACATTCATTAATGATAACCAAAGTGATAAGAATAATGCATATAAAACCATACATGGAAATTACAATAATTTAAACATGGAAATATAAAGTACATATTTCCATAGATACAACATAACATTAATAGTATATGCAATTATAGTACAAGGATGAATTACATAGGGTGAATATACATTACATCAATCCTCTAGTACTTCTCATTGAATACATATTCAAAATTACATCATAAATCTTCCCAACACACGTGGGAGTGATACATCAATACATATAATACATCTTGAGTACAAGTATACATCTGGTAACATATAAACCTTGGATCAAGTTGCATCTGTAAAATCTTGCATTGAATGGTACAACTACATCACAGGGGACCCAACGGGGTGTGTAGCACATTCCACCCAACCACCCCATGCAAGGAGTACATAAGGAAGGATCCCCGACCAAGAACATCTAAACAATAATACAAGGATAAACTCAAAAAAGGGAAAGCAAGAAACACACAATGAAACATAACATCAAAAGACCACTTTGAGAGGCTAGAAATAAAACAACTCAAGGGGACGCTAGAGGAGAGTGTCATCACACAGTCCTACATGGGTTCTCCTGACTACCTTTCTCTAGGTATCGGCCCCCATCTATGGTTATCCTAACAACCTCTCTAGGCGCCGGCCCCATAGGATGACTCGTGTAGAACCATTAACCTCTCGTGGAGACGAGGACACAATCTTTCCAACCATGGCCTTCTTAGCCCACCTTTAGTCTCTGAAAGCCCTAATAGGTGGATGTGGAATCCATAATTATCTTCTTAATATTTTACTACCCACCCCTTAATTAATTAATTAGGTTATCACTTATTACTCTAACTCTAATGTGGGTTATCCTGATAGCCCCTTTGTGTGGCGGTACCCACGTAGAGCCACTCTCCCTAGAACCCAAACATAAAATCCAATACCAAGGGGTTGTACCAACAAAAACACTGAACCACAAAATAGAACAGCTGCAAGGAAAAACCATCTTGCCAACAATCATATGAATATACACCCATAAAAATGGTACAACCGAAATGTAAACTCAAGATCATGACTATAGTCAAAATAGGATCATCAAATTAAAAACCATAAAGCAATTCAATATTTTCTCATGCCTTTGGAAGTCCCTAAACACAACTTAAGCTCTTACAGAGGATAACTAACTTAAGGGTTTTCCCACTTGACCAGAACCCAATTAAACAAAACAATAGTTAACTCAATGATAATTCAAGAGAAAAACAACCACGTACTCAAGTATGTTATAATTAAATCCAACACCATTTGACATATTTCATTTTAAAATTTCACCAAGAAATATAAATTATTATTTCACCCAAATTGAATTAATAAAACATTTGTTTTCAAATTGTCCAGTAACAACACGATATCATTGCAAATAACCACCATAACATATTTCCATAATTACAACAAGTACATATACACATATATATATATACACACACATTATTATGCATATATACATATATACATATATATGTATATACATATGTATATGTATATACATATATATATATACATATATCTATGTATATATATATATATATATGTGTATATATATATATGTGTATATATATGTATATATATATATACATAATATATATATACATATATATATATACATAATATATACATATATATATACACATATACATATACAATTAAATATATATATATACATAATATATATAATATATATCAAACTCAATATATAAACAACAACAAAAATTTAAACTAAAAAAATTAAAACTTTTTTTTTGGTTCGGCCACTATGTAGGGACTGCGAACCTCCCCAGATGGGGAGGCTGCAACCCCCACCAGGTTTGTGCCCAACAACCTACGACTATTATGCATAGTCGTGGTGGGTTGTGCGCAGCCCTTCCACAGGGTAGGGGCAGTACGACATTAGCCGACTCCCCCCCCCTAATTTTTTTTCTAAATTAATTTTTAAATAAAAATTTATTTTATATATATTTTTTTGAACAAAAAAAAAGAACCAGACCTATATATAGATTTTGACTTAGAAATTATGTATAAGAGAATAGGTAAATTTTTTTTTTTTTTACAAAGTTATATATATACATAAGTATAAGTTAAAAATAAATTAAAATAAACAGATTTTCTTTAAAACATATTGTAAATCTGGTCATGCAAATTTTAACCATGGAATAATTTATTTTTCTTTTGCAAACAAGTGATGATTTCTCCAACCAAAATTTCAACAACAAATAATTTAGAGAAAGGAAAACAAGAGGGTTTCATTTTCTCTTTAATTTTCAATCAGCAAAATACAACTTTCTTTATACACACCCAATACTAACATGGGAACCAAAATATTTTTGTTTTCATACAGAAATAAGATAAATAACAACAAGAGAAGAACCTGGTGTCCTTCGTTTGATGTCGAATCCACAAGAACGACAACTCTCCTTCTCCTTTCGAAAATAATCTTCACGAACCTCTTCCTTCTTCAACAACTTCTTCTCCAACCCCTTCTTTCAGCTAACTTCTGGATCAATATATGTTATTTTTCTTTACAAAGAAGCACACACTTGTTTTTCCAACTATTGTTACTTCTTCTCCAAAAACCCCAAAAACCAAAAAAATCCTCCCGTGAAGAAAAACCTTGTTCCTCTTTACAATAATAAAAATAAATAAAGCTCTTCCTTTTCCCAAAATTCCACCACATGCATTGGTTCCTTTTTCTTTCTTTAAAAGCTCACATTTATCCCACAAATTTAATTAAAAATTCATTTAAATTTTAATATTTATCCTCACATGATATTATCATTTAATTTTATAATTTTAATATTTTGAAAAAGATAATCTAAATTATCAACAACATTATTTATTTAAATCAATTAATTAAACAACTTTTAAAATTACAATATTTAAATAACACTATTTTAGATCTAACATTTAACTTAATTACAATTACCTACAAATAATCATATGAACTAAATAACATTAATTAATCACCTATAAAATAAAGATTAATTAAATAACAACTATTCACAACGAGGTGACGAACTTCCTTATCAACTCCCTTTTTAACATCATACCCGTTGGGTTTATGAGACACACTCAGACCTATCAAGCAGGCGGAGTCGATGTCTAGTACCTGCATCTTGCATAGAAACAAACATAAAGTAGCATGTAAATCTCCATTACAAACATAGTGTGAAAGGTAATCGTGGGGTAGTAGGGCATGAGCGAGCGAGTGATGCTACTCCGTCCTTTCACCAAGACTCACTAGAAAACACATCAGAAACCATAGCAACATAGAATCACAACATCATCACATATATTATTAAAGAAAACCATAGCATGTCCAAATAATATAATCACCACATAGTGTATCATCAAGCATCATCAATACTATCGAGTGTAGCAAACCAACTAAACTATGAATTCATAGACAACCAATCTGGTGAACTAATCACCACCACAAACCAAGTACAAAACCAGCACATAAGAGTATCAAAGAGTATCAACAACATGAGGGGTATTACATGAGCCATGAGGCATCAACCAAAATGGAATACTCTATCTAAATATGTTATCACAAGATAATCCATCACCTACATTTCTAGATACTAGGGGAAAGTACTTACATCTTGCTTTAAAATAAATCTTGATATGTGTCTTCTATCTCACATTGTGATCTATGCATTGTCCAAACAACAAGGTGTGCCACATGGCACCCTTCTTGGCTCATCCAAACAACAACGTATCCTACCAATGCACCACTAGGGTAACCTTCAACACATTTCATTCCAACAATAACGTATCCTTCCAAAGCACTATCAAGGCAACCTTCGAAACAATTTTATCAAACAACAAGGTGTACCACCAACACACTACCAAGGTAACCTTAAAAATACCAACATTGTGGATTATTCCTTCACTCAAAAATTCTAAGATATCAACAATTGTTTGAACCCCATAGTTAGTTCAAGTAAGCTTTTTCACAACATATCCTCTAGAAAAATAAATTGAAATATAAATCCAAGTTGTCAACATCTTACACCCTAGGAAAGAGGGTAAAAATCCAAAAAAATGAAAAAAAGGATAAATTCAAAAAAAAGAAAGAAAAACAATAAAGAGAAATGAAATGTTCTATTGAGTGAAAACCACTTTATGGAACTTCTAGAATAGGTACCATAGTGAAAACTTGGCAAACAATAGCTACGTTTGAATAAAACTTGCATCATTATCTATCAATACTATCCACGACATCCACCCATCCATTTCATAATAAAACATGTATCCAACCATGGCTTGTCATTGATTAAGGAAAGTCACTTTTTCTACAATTGGGGGAAATTTCCTGAAGCTGGTCATGGGTTAGATCTTTTACTGTCCTATCATGGTCATAAAACTAGAAAATAAAAAACATCAAAAAATAGCAAAAATCAAAAATATCAAAAAACATAAAAAAACAACAAAAAATCAAAAACATACGAAAACATAAAAAAAAACATCGTTGGGTTATTCCTTCACTCAAACAGCCTAAGATATCAACATTTGCTTGAACTTCACACCTAGTTCAAGTAGATTTCCTGCAACATATCCTCTAGACACAAAAGTGGAATATCAATTCAGATTATCAATGTTGTTTATCCAAAAATAGTTTATGCTTTGAGTCAAATGGTCGAACTATGTGGTCTCTACGTGTACAACATAGGAAAGGCTTAGTAGCCCCTGAGACCCTAGGTCAGTCCCCTTAGGTTTCCAACATGCTTTATTTTCAACTTAGTCAAAAAATACCAAATACAAAAACATATACAACATACCAAATCCAAAAAAAATCACAAAAATAGAAAAAGGTCGAAAACATTCAAACCAAGTGAACTACGGGCCTCTGCGTGTAAAAGATAGGTAAGTATTATCTTTGATGAGCCCCATAGGCCCTAGGTTAGTCCCTAAAAATAACAAAATATCATAAAAAATTAGAAATTTTTTTAAAAAAGACCCATCCCATTATCACAAGCTACAATAAAACGTCATCCATAATAAACAAATCATCACAATCATCCGTTGACAAAACAAACAAACCAAGAAAACATCAAAAGATATAACTTTCAAGAAAACAATCACAATTTTTTTACTATAAATAGGCCAAAACAAATCCAAAGTATCAACTACCTATCTTTTTGACAAGTTCCAACAACATCTTGAGATATGCCTTAACAAATCCATTCTTATGATAGACATGATCAACACCAAATAATAGCTCCACCCCAAACAGATATGGCAAGTGATACTGCAACTTTGTCTTTTATCTTTCAGTAGTCTTATTTTTATGATTTATTTTATTGACTCATTCCCAAGATCTCTCAAGGATGTCAATAAGGATTTAGAGATGAAGGAATGGGTGAAATTGAGTGTCATTTTTATTTTCTATTTGTGGATTTTTTTTTTATTCTACCATGGTGAATACTTGCTTTGTTCTATGTGTGGAAGTCATTTTGGAGCATTTCATGTAGCAATGACATGATAGGTTCTTAATACCTCTTGTGTTACTGGTTTGACATCTTTTAAATCTTCTCACCCATACACTCTAACATGGTTTTTATATATCTAGTATGAGCAAGAATACTCCTTGTTTGTAGAGTCAAAGTGCATGCAATAGATACAAAGTCACCTTTGTCTTTAATACCATGGTGCATCGTATCTATTTGCTACATCAAGCAATATTTTTCAAAACTATGAATTCTCCAAGCAAGCGAAAGCAACTCATTAACTACTAACAACATCAAATTTCTGTCCATCATCATAAGTTTTCCTCTAACTAACATCCATCTTGCATCCATAGTGTCATCAGTACATATCATGATGATAATAAAGCAATTCAAACATCATATGTCATGTATGGGGCATACATCCATCATATATCAGGGTATGCGTGGGATCATCATGGAAAAAATAGGCCCTTAAGTGGCAAAAAATTTAGAGAAATTGGAGTTAGGCAACTTGACATAAAAATTTGTAAGAATAGAATCTGTAGAAAATTGAATGTAGTTTCTAAACTACTAGGTTTATTTTATTTTTTTAATTATTTGGGAAAATTTTGAAATTTCAATGCAGTGGCACTTAAATTTCAGGGAAAAATAAGAAGTTTCTGTCTGACTACCCTCACCACAATAAAATGATAATATTTTTTATAATACTTTAGATATAAGTAGAGGACTTATGTCTTGATGTGATGCATATTTTTTTGTGAGTTTTTTCCAAGTAAATAATTAATTATGAATTTTTATTACAACTTTTAAAAAATATAAAACCTCGAGCACCACATCTTAATCTTTAATAAAATTATAAAATTTTTTTTAAATCCTATAGTGTGTGAAGCATAGAATGTGATGTATGTTTAAGATTCAAAAAATGTGATACCTTTGAAAGCTATAGATTTTTCAATCAGCCATCAATCGGACTTTAGTCAATTCAAATAGAAAATGAATAATAATTATTTATTAAATTGAAAGTAAAGCATAATTTATATTGGTGGAAAGATGGAATCTCCTTTAAAACCCTTTTCATTTCATCAATTTTGGTAAAAAAAGTCATCAACTACATACCCTACACATACCCATCATATCGCCACTTTTTGGCCCATCAGGATCCTGCACATACCCATCAACACCACATAAACATCATATATCATGACGATATGTTGATCATCCATAATAAAACATCATATGAAACAAAGTATGATGCATCCATCCATATCATATGCATACATCATTATACATTGTCATCCATGAAGCATAAAATGAGCTGAATCGAAGAAGGTATATCATATATATATCATCATAAAAAAAGGGAGAATTTCATAGTACATCATCATCAGTGAAAAAAAGTGTGATAGGATAATACACAATGATGCATTATATGATGCCTCGACTAGGCCGATGAATATATATACAAAATTCATGTATGCAATATGTCTCTGAACAAAAACATAATAAAAATCAAGTACACTACCTAGCAAAAACAAAATGCTCTATAGACTAGGATACAGACCACCATCTAGATTTGGTTATCTAACAGAATGGCCACCTAAAATCATTTTAATTCATGATGCTATACTTTCACTCTGAATGCACAAAACAATACAAAAATGATGAAAAAGGAGACTTAGGGTTGCAAACAGGCAAAAGTGAGTAAGTGCACAAGTTTAGAGCAAATGCTAAAATCAAATGCAAGCATTTAGAGAAAATGCAAGGGTTTAAAGTAGATGCTCCAAAAAAACAATCAAATACAAGGTTTTAGATCAAGTGCATGAAACAAATGCAAGGTTTTAGATCAAAGGAAAGGGTTTTGAAGTCAAGTGTGAGCTTCCTGACCTAGCAAATTCCATATCATGACACCAATGGAAAATTTAACTATACAAAAATTGGAAAAATACCTACACCATAGCAAAGATTAGGAAATTCTACCCCATTTTAAAAAAAAGCACTAAAAAATACTTTTGTATGACCAAGATATGGTTGTTTGAAGATAGGGTAAAAAATTGTCCTGATTAGAATAAAAAACAAACAAAAATGAGGTTTTAGGAGCAAGTGCAAGGTTTTTAGATGTAAGACTTTAAGGAAAGTGTGAGTTTCTTGGTCAAGTGTGAGGTTTCAGGAAAAACAACAATCAAATACAAGGATTCTAGGTAAAGGTGAGGTTTTAGGTCAAGTGCATGAAACAAAAAGTGAGGGTTTAAGTCAAGAGTAGGTTTTTAGGTCAATGGCAAGGGTTTTAAGGTCAAAGGAAAGCTTATAACCTAGAAAATGCAAGGAAAATAATGTAGATGCTAAGAAATCACCAGAACTTCATTATTGACTTGAAGAACTTTATACACATAATACGAGAACGTAACAAGAAAAAAGCACAAAATGACAAAGTGCACATTGGGCCACCAACACCTGAGGTATGTCTGAACTCCCAAACAAGGTCTGAATGATGTGGGCATCCCTCAAACCTTGACATTGCTCCTCAAAAACTAAAAGAATAGGAAATCCAAAGAAAAGAATTAGCATAAAGATCTAAGCACAAATGAGCTAACTAAAGGACTAATTTCCTATATTAAACCTTAAAGAAAACCCTAATTTCACCTAGGAAACCCTAATTTTACTTAAGGAACTTTCCTACTCTCAAATTAGAAGCTCTTGAAAACATTAGAACAAGGACCAAGGGACCTGTAGAACCAATTCTACACTCTCAACACATCAAAACTAAAACAAGACAGTGTCATGAGCTTGACCTCAAAATTGACCTCTTTTGACCAACCTCTCAAGGGGGCAGCACAAATTCCTACCATCATTCCACTGAACACTGGGGCATGGTGGGGCATTAAACTTTTTCAAAAACTTGATCTTAAGAAAAACAAAATATTTGAAATAAAGGAACCAATACTTTGTAACAAAGAGGGGGAAATCTAAACATGTAAAATTGACCTAACACCCATCACACACCCTAAGTAGCATCAAAAAATTCCCAAAACATCTTGGAACATTCCTGAAACATCTTGAAACATTCCCAGAACAATTGAGAACATTCTTGGAATGTCTCAGAAATCTTAGAACATTCTTGGAACATCTCAGAACATCTCAAAACATTCCTGAAACATGTTAGAATCATCTTGCAACATCTCAAAATCATCTTGGAACTTCTTGGAATCATTCTAAAATGTCTCAAAACATCTCAAAATTGTCTTGGAACATTCTCGAAATGTCTCTCAGAACATCTTAGAATCGTCCCAAATCAACTCACAACATCTTAGAATCATCTCACAACATCTCAGAATCATCCCACAATGTCCTAAACATCTCGAGATCATTATCATCAAATAGCATACATTTTCACATTTAACAACATCCAAAACCCTAATTTCTAATATTAATTGAATAATAACAACATTATTTAATTAATTCACTTTTCCAATATTCTTTATAAATTAAATAAATTTTATTTATTTAATAAAGTCTAGAAACCCTAATTTCTACTATAAATTGAATAATACAACATTATTTAATTAATTCATTTTTCATCATTCTTTAAAAGAAGGGGTAAAATTTTTATTTAATCAAAAACAAAATTATATGAAAAAGCCAGAGGCCCACCAAACCAAGACCACAACAAGAACCACCAAAAGCAACATTACAAATTCATGTCTTCCACTAATAACCTCTCTAGGGTCCCAAGGTAATCAGACAGTAAGACCTCCCTTCCACTAATATCTCATCCATCCACATTCTCAAAAGCCCACTTCGCCAAACAATCAGCCACTCTGTTCCATTCTCTAGGGATATGACAAAAGGAGATAGAATCCAAGGAACCGCATAGACTCAGAATCTGTCTGACCACAAAGGCTAATTGCCAACTAACATCACCCAACCTCTGATTGTTCAGCATATCCACCACAATCTGAGAATCTAACTCACAAATGATCCTCCTCTAGCCTAAAGAGCATCCACGCTCAACAAAAATCTTAATAGCAAGGGCCTCCATCAGATTATTAGAGTGCTGACCTTTGTAAATAGAGAAGAAAAACACTACACCACCATCATTACCTCTACCAATACCCCCAACACCAGCATGACCAGGGTTCCCACGAGAAGAACCATCAGTATTAATCTTTAGGACCCCCACCGGGGGAGGCGACCATCTCCCATCATGAAAAACTCATTGCCTGACATGACGGGGTCTTCTTCCCGCAATGCTTCCCCTTCTACTATCCCCTAGGTTCAAATTCCGCAAGATAGCAAGATCACCAGGATCAATATTTTCAGACATATCACACTTAGTAGAAATAGTCTCTTGAAGCATGCTAATTATCTTCTTCCATAATTGAAAACTCCCCAAATTGGAGCCACAAAAGACTCTACGGTTTCTCTCCAACCAAAGGTTCCAGAGAATAAAAATAGGCCCAATAGACCAGGCCACCTGCAAGAAAGAAGTCTTCGTTGGAGGCCTGCCCAAACTCTCCCAGAATTCAATTAGGGAAGAAGCATGTATACAACCATGATGCCAAGCCTCCCACCATCTATGCCATATCTCTCTAGAAAAAGGGAAAAGAAAGAACAAGTGGGAGGTACATTCCTCACTGTGCGAACAAAGGAAGCAAATAGAAGGACCCTAGAAACCTCGCTTGCGGAGATTTTCCCAAGTGAGGCACTTCTTCTGAGCAACCAACCATAAGAAGAAATTGCATTTGGGCCAAGAAAAGTTGTCCCAAACCTTCTTCCACCAGTGCACCTCTGCGGGACCATATAAGTTCTTGTCAAGCATAGCATAGCCTTGGGCCACAGTAAATTTACCATTTGGACTAGGACTCCAAGCCAACACGTCCCTCTCATTAAGGGAGTTGCAGAGCCTGCCCTCCAAAATTCTAGTAAGGGCAGCACGATCCTCATCAGAACCCCCCATGGGCCACTCTTGCGGGTCCTTCCAACAAGCCACCACCACCTGACCAATACGCTTGACAGTTTTAAAATGCTCCACCTTTATCCAACCAGCCTCAGAAAAAATATGGCAAAGAGGCTGAAGCTGAGGGAAGCTATAAAGAATAGGAGGGTGGCCATCCCAAGAGTCCTGCCAAAACAAAGCATCAGAAGCCTCTACCATAGATCCAGAAGAGACCCTCCTTAATCAACTGAGCTCCCTTCTTAAGGGTATCCCAAATACAAGAACCTTTACCCAACAAATCAAGCTGCGGCACATCAAGGCTATCAACACCAGGAAGGTACTTGTGGGAAAGAATCTTGGCCCAATCCTGATCCTGATGGTTGCACCACCTCCAGTAAAGCTTGGCAGCCAAGGCGTGATAGCAAGAGCCATAGACCTAAGACCAAGGCCCCCAGCATGCTTCGGCCTGCAAACAGACTCCCACTTGACTAAACTCCACTTTGAGGAAAGAAGGCTACCAGACCAAAGAAATTTCTAAGACAGAGCATCAAATTCCCTCACAAAGGTGGAAGGGGGAACTTGCACACAACACCTATAAATGGGGAGGGTCTGCACCACAGTCTTTAGAAGAACCACTCTCCCAGTAGAAGATAACCATCTGTACATCCAATGACTAACCTTACTCTAAAATTTATCCAAAATCCCCTGCCAGTAATCTCTACGCTGAGATCCCAAAGCCAAAGGGATCCCCAGGTACATCAAGGGAAGAGAACCAATCTGAAATCTAAGGATCCTAGCAATCCTGCTCTGAATAAGCCGAGGGGTATTAAAGAAATAAATGGAGGATTTGTCATCATTAATACACTGACCTGAAGCCTTCAAATAGATGTCTAAGGCTCTCCTGAAGTTCACTGCCTCACTAATTCTAGCCATGCCCATCAACCCAGTATCATCCACAAACTGAAGATGAGAGTAGGAAGGAAGATAATTGTTCCAGCTCCAACCTTGGATAAGACCCTACCTCACCTGAGACTTAATAAATCTTCCAAGGCCCTCCGCCATGAGAATGAATAAATAAGGAGATAAAGGGTCCCCTTGCCGGAGACCCCGAGAAGCACTAAACAAGTCAGAAGGTTCCCCATTAATGAGAATAGAGAAGGAGGACGAGGTCACACAACTAAGAACCCAATTAACCCACTCCTCATTGAAGCCAAAAGTCAAGAGATTTTTTTGCAAGAACTCCCAGCTCACCCGATCATAAGCTTTAGCCATGTCAAGTTTAATGAACATAGCCCTCTCCTTAGAATGAGCCATAGAATGAATAGCTTCCATTGCTATCACAACACCATCCAAAATTTGTCTTCCTTCAACAAAACCACCCTGCTCAGTGGAGATCAGAGTACCGAGGAGTGGTTTGAGTCTCTCCGCAATCAATTTGGTGATGATCTTGTACACAACATTACATAATGCAATAGGCCTGAATTGAACCAACTGATTAGCCCCCTCCTTCTTAGGTATGAGAGCCAAGAAAGTAGAATTCATGGACTTGAGCATCTGTTTGTTCCTATGTGATTCCTGAACCACCTCGAGGAGATCAAACTTTATTATTTCCCAGAACTCCTGAAAGAACTCAATCGGAAACCCATCTGGGCCAGGAGCCTTACCTTTTTTCATATTAAACACCACTTTCTCTAGCTCAGGTAACAAAATAGGACATAAGAGAGCTCCATTCATCTCAGCAGAGACCAGGTGGGGAATACAATCCAAGATGGCCCTCTCCTCAGCCCTAGCAGCAAGATCCTCCCTAGAAAATAGGTTTGAAAAATAATTGACCGCTTCCCTAGAAATATCAGCACTGGAAGAGAGTTGAGCCCCTTCAGGTGAAACAAGAGAGGAGATAGAACACCCCTGCCTCCGAGCCTTAACCGAATTATGAAAGAATGCAGTGTTCCTATCCCCCTCCTGAAGCCAGTCAACACGAGATTTCTGCTTCCAGAAGATCTCCTCCCGAAGCTCCCACTCTTCTAATCCCTTAAGAGCCAAGGACTCAGCTTTACTTAGATCAGAGGTCAACCCTTGGTCCCGAATCTGACGAGTGATGTTATCCAACTTGGACCTGAGCAGCCAACTTCTGAGCATGCAAGGTTCCCAAAACATTGTTTATTCCATCTCTTAAGCCTGTACTTCACATGTTGAAGCCTCTTACTAAAAGTAAACATGTTTGTCCCATGGGCAGGCATCCCCTCATACCACCAATCCAACATAAGATCATGCAGAGACTGATCTCTTAACCACATCAACTGAAATTTGAAAGAAGGATTTTTGGTGACTCCATAAGCAGTGACAGAGAGCTTGATAGGCCAGTGATCAGAGCCCCTCCAATCAAGAATTTTTGAACTGGTGATCAACCTACTGTTCATCCAATAGCACGAAACCAAAAATCTATCAAGCCTTTCTGAGATAGCCTCAACACCACATCTCCTATTATTCCATGTAAAGACACCATTGGTTGGCTTCACATCAATGAGATTCAAGGAACCAATCATATCCCTGAGCAGACTTGCAGAAGGGTCCAGCCTGGCTAACCCACCTTGTTTTTCATCCAAGCTAGTAACAACATTAAAATCACCAGCCATAATCCATGGGAGAAATGGGTCTAAGGCTCGAATGAATTTGATGTGAGCCCAGAGATTTGACTTACCAGAGAAATCAAGTAGGAGCATAAATATTAGAAAAAAGACACCTCTCTCCAGTCTCCAAACTAGAGGCAACCAGAGAAATGGAAGACCGACTAGAACTCCACCATATGGGGAAAACTTTCCTCGGGTTCCAGAAGCAAGCCACCCCCCCTGAATTGTTCAAAGCACCCACCCCCTGCCAATTACCCTGGGGCCAGATACGCGGAGCACAATTATCCAAACCGTCCACTGTAAGCTTAGTTTCTTGAATAAAGACCACATCAGGAGACTGAGATTCAATTAGTCTGCGAACAACCTTTTGTCTAGGGATGCTGTTCAACCCCCTTACATTCCATGATAAAACAATCATTTATGGGGGTGGGAGAAGTGGGAATCAATGGGTTTCACAGACCCAGACTCAACCAAAGTATCACCCATAATCTTGACCTTCTCTTGATTAGTCTTCCTTCCACTCCTTGACAGTTTATCAAGTGGCCCCTTTTTAAAGGATTTCTGTTGTAAACCTAAACCAGGAGGAGCTTTGTTACCCTTCATAGAATCTGAGGCCCCCTTAGGAGCAGGAGGATCAGGAGCCACCACCACAAAATCCTTTGGAGCTTGTGACCCCAGAAGGTCCCTGATATCCTAAACCTAGGAAGGAAAATCCCTAGCCAACTGTACAACCTGATGGTCCTCTGGAGATAAAAACTGCTCCTCTTTCTTTGCATCCTCCTCCTAAACCTCATGCAGACCCTTAGCCCCAGAAGAGAGCTCAACTGGAATACCTTCCTCTTGGACCAAATCCTCAAGAACATCAAACCTGTTAAAAGTGCCATCATTTTGTCTATCCAACCAGGTTCTCTTCTTTCCCTTACCTTTGTTATGGGACTTAACCTGAATAAAACCCTCATTATCCACAGGTTCATTGGACAAAGGAGCCTTCCCCTTGACTCCCCTAGTAGATCCAGAGGATGCCAAGGGGAGGATTTATTTCTAGGGCATTTGCGGTGTAAATGACCATATTCATGACAAATTCTGCATCTAAAAGGTAGGGTCTCGTAATCTAGCTGTTGGATCCAAGAAGATGATCCCAAGCGAATTTCCATAGAATTTGGTAACGGGTTATTTAAATCAACTTCTACACAAATACGAGCAAAGGAAATTACCTTACGATCTTGAGTTTGTGTAGCCGATCCCACAGGTTTTCCAAGAAGTAATGAAATTGAGTGAAGAATATCTTCCATCCAAAATTCCAAAGGAAGCCTCGGCAATCGAACCCACACAGGAACTCGTGAGGGGATCTCTTCGGCAGAGTTGAAGCCCATGTGCCAAGGCTTAATGAAGAGCCCCACCTGGTTAAAGAAATAGGGGCCACCTTCAAAATCCCTATTCCTATCCGACATGCTTGAAAAGATAACTATAAAATAATTATTAGCAGCCAAAATAATCTCCATATCACCTTCTGGGTTCCAAACTCGACGTGCCCAAGAATCCAACACAGGTAGAGAAAGACGAAGGCCCAAAAATTTACAAATAAGGGCATGATTACACCAATATTCAACATCCTCTACAACTTGTTCAGGTTGAATAACCAAAACTGGTTGATCCTCAAATCTCTCCAAACATCCGTTTACTATTTTAACTCGAAATATCCCTTTTGAAGAGGAGACCCCATCTCCAGACTAGGGTTTACCCATCGGATCCTTACCACTGGCACGCAACGAAGAAGATGGCTCTACCATCTCCAAGTCCCTAGAGGAAACCTCAGACATAACAAAACCCTGATTCTCCATGGACTGCATAGCACCACCCCACCAAAAAGGAGAGAGATGGGGCAGGCTATACACAATCTCAGAATGTTGTACACACCCACCAAGGAAATGTCGAGCACAACAAAAAATGCAGAAGCAAGTTCCACCCACAAGCTAGACAATGGCCGAAATCCCAACCCGACCTGCGCACCCCTGAATATAAGTAGACACCCCACCCCCCGAGAACTCACCACCAGCACCGCACACAATAGAACGAAAAGAAAGCTAGGGCATGCGTGTGCCCTAGCTCTCACCCGCCAAGCAGAGCCATCAACTCACTTTTTCATCATTCTTGACAAAGTAAATAAATTTTTATTTATTTAATAAAGTCCAAACCCTAATTTCCTTTTATTAATTGAATAATACGACATTATTTAATTAATTCACTTTTTCATCATTTTCAATAAATTAAATAAATCTCATTTATTTAATGAAGTCATGAAAAGCCTAATTCTACTATTAATTAAATGAAACAACAATGTTTAATTAATTCATGTTTCTATCATTTCAACCAATTAAATAAATTACATTTATTTAATAAAGTCCTAATCTAAACTTATTTCATCTTGATTAGTCAAACACACACTAATTATTTGATTACATCACTAATTCACCTTATTCCTATAGTTTAATTGAACTATTAAATCATAATAATTTAATTATGACACTTTCCCTTCAAAATTTGAATAATTAAATTAAACTATTCAAATCATTTATCAAAAATCAAATCAAACTAATGCAACTTTGTTTGCAAAATTCAAACTTTATTTGCGCATTCAACTCCAAAAAGGAATTAATTAATTAAATCAATTAATTCATATTCCTCGCCCACTTTTTGATTCAACAAATTATGATTGTTGACTAATCAATCTAATGTTTTGACCAATAGATCTAATTTGCTATTTAAGCCATCAAATTCCTAACTCAACCATCTAAATCCCAACTGATCATTCTAAATCCTGACTAATCAATTTAATCCCTGACTAGCCAATCGATTCCTCAATCACACAAATCATGCAATGAACTTTGCACAATCTTCTCATGTCTAAATTCTCTCAACACCTTTCAATTGTTGATCTTGATCCCACATTGTTGACTCCCGATCGTCAATTCAAAATCTCATTTTTTGTATAACAAACCTCTTTCCTCACAAAAAAGGATCGGAGAATCAATATACCTTATGCAATGAAGTGATATCAAGATCGCCATTGATAGAGCTTCATCATTCCTTTGATAAACCAACATCAACATCATTCTCCAAGGTTTACACACAAACTATCGATGCTTCACAGTGATATGAAGAATCTAACATCAGGCGAACACACTCTGATACAAGATTGTAACACTTTTCTATTGCTTTGAATTCAATTTAGCAATCATAGAATTCATTAATATTCTTTTAATAGCTTAGTTTCATTTCATACGTGTAGGATTAGATCTTAGATTAATGTTCTTGATCTTAGCTTAGATTCTTATTTCAAGCACCTTTTTCTTGTTTAACATCTATGATTTTCCCCCTCACACATTTTGCATGCCCAATGGGACCCAAGTTGTCCCATACAACAACATTTGTATGAGCCATTTGTGAAGTTGCAGGCCCCAGGAGCACTTTTGATAAAAGTTTCACATGCTACCTAGAAAAAGTTTGCAATTGTCTATCATGAAAACTGTGCACTTGACATAGAAAACTAAGCACTTTCCATGAGAACTACGCATCTACATTTTTTCCTACACATTTGAATTTTTCCCTTGCATTTGATTCTAACAGGGGGTACACTTACTCTAAAAATTGAGCATTTGATCCTGACAGGGGCGCTTTTGCAAAAAATCATGAGCACTTGCTCTAATAGACCATGGACTCTATACTTTTGAAATTGAGTTTTTGCTAACATGTTCTTGTTATTGAATGTGTAACAGGTGCTGACATATTTTAACATAGGATTTGAAAGACATTAACATTTTTTTTGTAGGGAAGACAATCAATCGAAGCATTTTGGATCTAAGAAAAAATTATTTTAAGTTAGAAATATTTATTTTGGGTCCTTTAAAAAGAACAAACACACTATGTTTTCAAAGGATCTAAAATGAACAATTTCAAGGATTTCTTAAATTAGGAATCTCTATTTGGTTATTAAAAATAATAACACATATGAACACTTCATTTTTGGTGCTCTAAAATAAACCATTTTAAAGCTTTCTAAGTTAGGAATTTTCATTTCAAATCTTAAAAGGAACCTTACAAACTACACATTTCAATTAAGGCTCTCAAAAAATGAACTCTTCCCAAGTTTTCATAATTAAGAACTTTAATTTTAGTGCATAAAAAGAACAATTGCAAGGCGATTTCATTTGTTAACGCATGAATGATTTTACTTTTTGTTGACCAAGTCAGAACTAGGCTTGATTTCTTAGAAAAACTCAGTTTTGACCTTAAAATGAGAAAACTATTCTTTCTATTTTTACACCATTGCTATATTAACTACTTTATTAACTAAATACTTCATATTAGTGCAAAATAAAAAGAACAAGTTGTTTATGTTATTCACATATTTTTTGGGGATAACACCACTTGGGGTGCTTAAAAAGAATCAATTTTCTATGAAGTGTTTGTTGTGCATTCAATGATTGGCAAGCTAAAAGTGTTTTTTCTTCTCCCCTCACACCTTTTGGTGATCTTGGGTGAGTAAAAAATAATTTTTGAGCTTCACATTTTATTTTCAAATTCTACATTAAAGAGGGGGGTTGCATTGAGAAACATCCCACACTAGAGAACTCATTGCAACATCTTGAATCATGTTTACTAGTGGGCTATATCAAAGGTTGTGAAATCATGAGAAATTAGCTTTAACTTGTGCTTACAATAGATTGTAGTTAATCCCACACCTTAATTGGAATGTGAACGGTTAAAGAGCCTTAAGTGGCCAATGGGTGAGTGTCATATTTCCATGTTCATAGTTATGACTAAGAGCCATATTATTTTAGAAGCCACCCTATTATCCAAAAAAATTCTTTGAAAGTGGTGCATTGGAATTTACTTTCGAGAAGTTACTTTCCAATTCCGACTATAGGCCTACACCATAAGCTGCATTTAAAATCATCCCTTTGGGGCATGAGGTAGTCCCACCTAAAAGAATGGTTTCTATCCAGTAGGGTTGTAAATGCTTGTTTATGTTATACTTGCCAAATATATTCATAACAATTTGACATCAAACTTTGTGCTTGATCTAAAAAGCACATCTAAACAAACACTGAACATGATGGTTGAATAAAAAACCCTTTGATTTAGTGTATACTTGTGAAAGAAGCCCTATGTTTTCACTCCTTGAAGGATTTTTCCTAAAAGGTTTCTGATTATTCTGGCTTTTATTTTAGGTTGCATTGATCAAAGTAAACATTTTGGAACTATGGCTTGGGTGTTGTGATTTCACAACTTAAGCCATAGCTATTCAGATCACACAAAGTCCATTCTTTTTTTAGTCAGTCCAGTGTTCTATCATTTTCCATACTCCAAAACACAAAAGAAATAAAACACATGAAGACCATTTCTTTTACAAAACCTAAGCATTTGCATCATTTCTAGTGCATTTGCACAAAATTCTAATGCAATTACCATAGTTTCTAAGTAGTAGCCAAAATTTCATTGCAATTCCTTGTTGTCCTAGAAGGGTATGTGCAAGATCGTCATGGAAAAAATAGGCCTGTAAGTGGCGAAAAATTTGGAAAAATTAGAGTTAGGCAACTTGACATGAAAATTTGAATAAGTTATCTATATTATTTGAAAAATATGTAAGAATAGAATCTGTAGAAATTTGAATGTAGTTTCTAAACTACAAGGTTTATTTGAAAAAAAATCTATTAGGTGAAAATTTCAAATTTTAATGTAGTATTACTTAAATTTTAGAGAAAAAAATAAGAAGTAGGTATTCAGATGACCACCCTAACCAAAATAAAATGGTAATATTATTTTATAAAATTTTAGATATAATTAGAGGACTCATGTCTTCATGTGATGCATATTTTTTATAATTTTTTCCAAGTAATAATTAATTATGAATTTTTTATTACAACTTTTTAAAAATATAAAAACTTGTATGTCTGATTACCTTAAATTGGTCAAACTTCATGAAATTCAATTTTTTATTTATTTTGAATCCTATAGTATGTGAAGCATAGAATGTGACACATGTTTCAAATTCAAAAAATGTGATACTGTTTGAAAGCTATAGATGTTTTTCAATTAGCTGATCAATCAAGACTTTAGTCGTAATTCAAATAGAAAATGAATAATAATAATTTATTAAATTCAAAGTAAAGCATAATTCATATTGGTGGAGAGCTAAGAATCTCCTCTAAAAACCCTTTTTGTTTCATCAATTTTGGGTAAAAAAGAAAAAAGTCACCAACCACATACCCTACACATACCCATCATATCACCACTTTTTGGCCCATCATGATCCTACACATGCCTAAGAACTCCACTGATAAAAATCAATTGCTTGTGATAGAAATAGAGTGCTTTTTGTGGGATCCACATGCTTGCTTTTATTTCCTTGCATTTTCTTTTGAGGAAACAATGCACTTGCTACTAAGATCCTTTCATTTTCAAAAAGATGCTCACTTTTTCTTGAGCATTCCTAGCATTTGACAGAAACACATAGAAGTTACAAAATTTTCCATCCCAATTCATGCTTGCTTTTCCAAAATCCAAGCACTTGACACATTTTGGTGTTATAGGATCATTGCTCGAACAAAAAAATTGGAAAAAAAGAGAGGTCACATAGTCCCTCAACCATTATTTCCATCCTATTTATTAGAAATCAAAATCAAATAGATCATTGGGATCATTCCTTCACTCAGACGTCTATGATATCAACAGTTACTTGTGACTCATAGATGGTACAAGTAAGCTTTCCCACAACATATCCTCTATACAAGGAAGTGAAACATCAACCCTAGTCCCTCAACATTTTGATTTCTAAAAAGTAGCCACATTCTAAAACAACACTAAAACCTTAGGGTCTTGAGCTTCATAGCAACCATCTCAAAACAACAATACACCTTATGACCATATGGCAACCAACTACTCCAATTCAACAATTAGACCTTGTAGCACCGATCCTTTAAGCTAGTCTCGCACACATTGAAGGTGAACAAATTGACATCATAAGTAGTTTGAGAACCTTCATATTTGAGAGTAATGAAACAACCTGCCAATTTCTCAATGCATCAATCATCATAGATGAAGAGGAAGAGAAAGTAGACATACCAACCGAAAGATCTGTGTTACCTCCACTCGCATGGCAATAAATATCCTCTTCATGGTCTTGAACTCCTCTAAATTATCTCATGCAAAATTAGAATCCCAAAGAAAATTTCTACAAGTCACCTCATCAAACTTAGACATCGAAGTGCAAAAGCAATCCAAAACCGCATTTCAACACTCTACAAAAATAGAAACAAGTTGCTAGTCAACTTTTATGAATAGGTACTAAGGAAACATCCAGATATGTACATGTTCTTTATGAGTCAATACCCAGGTCTTTTTCATGATAATCAACCTATCTAAAAGCATTGGTCCTTTTCATGGTATTGAACTGCTCTAAATGATCTATCACATGTAATCAAAATCCATAGGGGAAGATCTACATCCTGCCATTACAGACATAGGTATCATAATTCAATTTTTGGTAGAGAGTGGGCCTTAATACTTTATCCCAATCATTAACCACTTTCTAAGAAAATTTATGCTCAATCTAGGAGGAATGAACCAAATTCACATACCCAAGTCTATCCTCTCATTTAAGTCAACATCAAGTCTTTAGGATTTGAACACTTTAGAGGTATAGCTTCATTCTCACTACCTTGGTCTTATTAAAAAAAAGTTCACTCTAAGTCAACATTAGGTAAAAACATGTTCACCCACCCCATCATCAAAAATATTAACTTCACTTCACCAAACTTTGCAAAAAAAATTGAATACACCAACACTTTGGACTTGGACATCTATCAATCAAACAAACACCTAACTTAGATACTTTTTTATGTGAAATTAATCCTTTTTGATGCATTTGGTTAAGTTAGTAAGCATATTTGAGCTATTTTATGTTGATGGTCATGAGTATACCTTAAATATTTTCAAGTTCATCAACATCCTTTATCCTAACATCAAAACATCAGACTCAAGTCAAAAGTGTTGTCCCCAAACATTTACAAAGATCACTTCCCACATCATCCATCTTTTCATTCCCCATTGTCACCATTGCTCCAAAAAGACTTAGTGTCCCTTTTACCTAGATTTGAGTTAACTAGAGAGTTCAAACATTACAAATCTCAACATAGCTCTCCCATAGGGGACCCAAGTTGTTTATGGAAACCACAAGATCATAGCACAAAAAGAAAATGGACAAAAGCAAGAACAATGCCAACATCCCACCAATAAACATCACAAATGATGGAAGGGTCCCATGAGGATATAAATCAAGTGACCTTATGATAGGGTATTGAGTATCAAAACATCCCGAAAATATGTTGATATATTACCCAAATCACTCTAATCAAGGGTCACAACATCAACTAGGGCAACAACTTTAGGGGTTTCAAAATCACCATCAAGGAATAAGTCCAGAACATCAAATCACCCTATATACAATTGAGAGAGATCTTGAGGAACTTAAAAAAAAATGAAATAAAACATATCATCAACAAGTTATTCAAGGTTGGAACATTACATATCCACAACCAACGAACATTATTCCATGAATACCTCAATATCCACATCAACAACACTTCCAATATCCTCAGTATCAAGAAGTTTAACAACACCAAGGTGTACCTCAATCACAATATCAAGAAGCTCCACAAAACCAAGGTGTACCTCAAGTGCAATATCAAAATATACATCAAAAACAATATCAAGGATTTGCACAAAATCAAGAGTAAAACAATCAAGGAAATCCACAGAGGAAAAATGACCAAACAAGAAGGAAATTCACCCCTTTGGGAGAGACTTTAGAGGTAACCATGCAGAACTTAGAGTACAATATTAACTTATCATAATAAATTATATTCCAACTTATGGTGAACCAAACTTTACACTCCCTTGGTATAACAAGTGCGAACAATGTGAGTTCCACAAAATCAAAGGTCGCATAATGAAAAAATGTGTTATACTAAAAAATCTCATCCAAGAACTTATTGATCAAGGAGAAATAACTATTAAATTTCAAGGTCCATCTACCAACGAAAATAATGACAATGTCTCAAAAGATGAAAATAATGATCAAGAGCTATCTATCACTGATCACATTGACAATGTCTCTACATCATCCAGTGAGCAAGAGGACATAAATCAAGAATCTAATCCCAAGCATGATCAAAATCAATCATCCAAGTCTAGCAATGATTCAATCCAATATATATTTCCATCATCCAATCTCATGGTAGTACATATTGATGATCGAGAGATTCTTAATGAAACACTTATGCCAAATGCAGAAAATATAATCCAAGGGCCATCACCCATATGCCCAGATTTTGAGGAAATCCAAGGATCCTTTACAAGAAATCGCTTCTTTGAAATTAATCCATGTCAATAATGTGATCCAAAGCATATCAAATATAATACCATACAAAATCAAGATCAAGAATCCCTATCATCAAAATACCACAATGACTTGGCAGATATCTTCAGAGACATCCAAGGTTTTCCAAAAGAAGAACAAATCCATATGCCAGGAACACATACATCTACCCATGAGATGCTTACTCCTAATGGACATGTAGATGATTTGCATCCAAAACAAGAATCTCATACTCTTGATATCATAAACAAGGAACAAGATTCACCTACTCTTAACATCTTTAATATCAAAAATTGATCAAGATGAAGCATTGACATCAAAAACATCCTGTAGGAAGATTGAAGAAATTGAGCATGAAAATATCAAGAATAGTACCTTAAAATCAGCAAAGATTACTGGCAATCTTGAGTAGTAGAGCATTGGGTATACAATAGTCAAAGAAGCACCAATTTATGCTGAAGGGCCATCAAAATCTAACATTTCACATGATCAAGTTGAAAATATCAATTACGAAGTTATCCCTCCTATGAAGGATCCTATCAGTAAAGAAGCTATCACATTAGATGATCCACAATAGAGTAGAGAAGGATTCTAACATTTTTTCCAAGGTAAGACTATATATCCCATTGCAAATAGAAATTTTCAATGGATTCATTATCAAGACAAAGGATTAGGCCTACATGAATAGGTTATTACAGAATTAGTATAGATTATTGAAAAACCTAAACATCAAGGTCTTGGTTATTCATTAATTAAGGGATCTAAACATATCAATGATACCTCTATAATATTGGGGGAAACTTTATCTAATGCAAGAATCAACATAAAGAGCACCAATAGTCCTTATGATGAAATTACTACCAATGCTACAACTAGCCATATCATGAATAGTCATCCACATATTTTTTGACCCTCTAATTGGGACCAACAACAAGAGAAAAGACTATACACAAGAATGAAACAAGTCATTAAAGAAAAATAATTAGCAAAAAAAAATGGACAAGAAAGATTCAAATGGATACAAAAGTAAAAGAAATAAAATCATCCATATCAAACTCCACTATTCAAAGAAACAATGGGGAAAATTAAAAAATGGAAGTTCATCCATCAAAAAATTCTAGCAATGCAAAAGAAAGCTTCTAAAGCAACCTACAAGGTATATCAAAACATTGGTCCCAATCGAAACTCCATATCCACCCATCATTGCTCATCATCCAAATTTTGGAGAATAAAAGGTTCCAAATTGCCGAGCAATCATCTAAATATCATATCCCTCAACACATTTCGCCATCCAAGATATCCAAATCTCAGATTAACTATGCGTTGGTAGCAACTCTTTATCATAAGGATTATAAGGGAACCCTATTGTGATGTGTGCATCAAGGTAAGGTTAACTCTAGTATTGAAAAAGAAGATAAGAATTGTAAGGGGTTACTTTCAAGCACTCGTATCCTAGTAAAACAACTCCTTCAAGCATGATATCATTGGCACATCATGATAGAAACAACAACCATATTAACAGCAACAACATCTACATCAACACCACCAGGTGGTTCAACATGAGTACAAAATTGTCACCATAATGAAAACCTGGTAAACAAGTGTTTTGTGTGGCATTAAAAATCAATAAAAAAGTAGGAAAAGTCAAGAAAATAGTCAAGATAAAAATCATCCTCTAGTCAATTTTCTTGTGAATGTTCACAACCTCATTCTCAGTATCTCTATTATCAAAATGATCCAAAAAACTCAGACAACCACTCTCAAGAACCCTTAGTCATCAATCAATGGGCTTTCCTTCTCAAACCACCATTCTTCCTTCTAACCTTTCAAAAATCACTTTTCATACATATATTTTGGACCAAACCTGATCTATAGAAAAGGAGACCCATTTAGGATACCCTTTATGCTCTTCTAACACATATCTTAAAGTGAGGTAGGGTTTCTTTGTATGGATGGGTTCAAAAACTGATTGTCCTCCTTCCTAGGCCTAATTAGGCAACTAGGCATGACACAACTGAGATTTGGGCTTCAAGGGGTCTCCACTCCTGTTCCAACCCTTCAAACACATCACATATGGTCTCAAACAATTTCTCCTATCATATAGATCATTCTACAATAGTCTTGTAACAATTTATCGTAGTCTCTAGGGTTTCTAAGTCTGATACATGGAGATATTAGACTATCAAGCTCTTCCATAAGTGTAAACCCTCTCATCTACCTCTGCAACTTTAGGATATTGAAGCACATGCTAATAAAGTCTATTCCACCAAGTTTTATATTTTTCTACTAGTGGAATGGAGTTTTATGTACATTTTACTTGTTCACCAGTTACCCTACCTAGGGCTTAGACCAATCTAGGAAGAAATTAACACAACTCCATTGAATCTTAATGAAATTACATACAACCAATGAAAAAAGAAATTATATTCAATAATTTTTCATCTAAAATTGATTCTAGATTAGTACAGGGTCATACAGATCCATACTACACTAGATAACAACACGCAAAAGTTAGAATTTGTAGAAAATAGAATTGTTTTATTGCTTTCACTCCAAAAATCCAACAACCAACCTTATATTCAATACTATGAGGATTTTTAAACATTTCCAAACATCTTCCCAATGGTATCCAACTACATTTCAAACTATAGACTAACAAAACATCATTATGTCCATTTGTGACAAAAATTGCAAAAAAATTGCTTGACAACATTATGCAACTTTCATAACTTTTACATTTAGACCCTACCATGCTCCTAATGATTCAACCTAGACTCCAAATGACATGAAATGGTCTAGAAAGACCTTATTACATGAAGAAAACACAAACCAAAACAAAATTTCAATTTTTGACCCTTGGAGGCAAAAAATTACCTATGGGTGCACCTACACCAGGGAGCGACAAGCATCAGCCATAAATTATGATTACAAATATATTTGCATTTGATAGTTAATTTCACTTTAATTTCAAATATTCCCTAGGTAGTTACATTTAATCATTGCAAAATAGGGGAAAGAAAAAAGACAAAGCATCATGAATTTCATTGAAGAAGACTAGAGAACCTTCCAAAAGGCATCGTTTGTTGTTGCAGTAGTGCCAAAATCCCTTGTCTTTGTCGATCAAAGAAGATTATCCATCATCACCCTAGGAAAAAACATACATATTAACCAGAAAAGGAATACTTTCTATTGAAGTAATGGTGTCTAAGACCTCTCCTTCACACTAGCCAAAAATATTTCCATGTAAGAAACAAAGAAGAAAAACAATATACTTGTTGAAGAGGATGACTCCGCTGTAGTGGCCATGGTGTCATAAAAAATAAAAATAGAACTGGAGTGCTAATATGATTCATTAGTATCATAGTGTGCACACCTACTCCATGTTCTTGCTCAAACTAGAAAAGCTACTACTCCTCCCTCATCAGAATCCTAGTGTGGAACCAGAGTGAGAAGGTAACAACTATACTCTAGGTCAGTATCTCCTTCATCACCTAAAGGGCTATCTAAAACCTCTATGGGAGAGTTGTGTCATCCCAAATAAGAATCATAAGCTTTGTGATACTTGTTCTTCCTCTTTTCTTTTATCATAGTCTTAACTGATTCTTTCTTTCTAAACTTGACCAATTCTTATGAAACAACCCTGCTCCTCAAATTATAGGTGCTCCTAACACCACCCTTCTTAGTTTAACCAAAAGCACACTTTTTACCCTTTGGCATTGTAGGAGCTCCTGGCAAGCCAAGTTTATTTCTAGGGACATCATCCTAGGAATCAAGTAGATTAAGTCTCCTTGACCTTCTGACCAGGTGGGAAGACACACTAGGTTTACTCCTTTTCATGGAGAAAAAAACAACAAAGAAATAAGGAGAATCTTAATTGCAATCAGACTTTTCACTAGGTTGTTCTAAACATATTTTTGTATAACATAACACTTAAACCCTCATAATTATTATCAGCTTAAAAGGAGATTGTAGAATACAAAATCCTCACCACCCTAGGACTTTTAGAGCTGATAAACTATTGTATACATAATTGAGACAAGTAGGTGTGAGCACCTACTTACCTAGGAAAAGGCTACCTCAATATCTTTGTAACTTCTTATGTCATCTTTTCATGAACTTAAGCTTTAATTTCTCAACTTTTGATTGCAAACTGTGAAGAAAAATATGGTTGTTGATCCTCATTATATTGAGAAATTTGAGCATGTTGACCATTAATGTTTGAGGAAAGCTTGTGCAAGTGAGATGACAATCAATCGCTTAATTTTGAATCTTTGTCATTGATCGTATGCCAAGATGGATTGACAGATAATTAAAATCAAGGCAATTGCTTATGAAAAGCTAACTCCATGCACTTGCTGCCTTTTCCCAATCAGAAAAGCCCATGCGGATAGACATCCACTTTGTCTACATGCTTAATCACCCACTTAGCATTTAAGAATGTCTATAATGTCCAGTTTTCCCACTTTCCCATGGGAATTATTCCACTTGCAACTCATGTCAAAATAACAATGGGGAACAATCATGATTTAATCTCAAAGCATCAGCCTATACCCTACCTTATTTCAATGTCGTCTTCCCATGTGTACCATTACCTAATATAATTGGTAGTCGTAATCAAAAGCAATCCTCAAATCTTGAGCATGTTCCAGAAGAAATTAATTCAAAAAATGGAACCATTTTAGCCCATATTTTCACTTAGCCAAATTTATTAATATTTTTCCCTTACTAATGTCCATCTAGCCTTTTAGATCATTCTACATGGCCATCGCCCACTCCCCCACTGACAAACACAATGTATGAGTGGGCCCCTCACGGGATGGTAGGGAGTGATCAGGATTGACCCACATCACTTGCCATCAACCGCCAATCCTTGATCCATAAAGCATTTGCCATATCAAAATCCAAGCATGTCCCTCCATGAAGCAACATGTGTCAATTTTCCCACTAGCTCATGATATTTATTTAATATAAAATAAAATCAAACAGGGCAGTGAGGAGCGGCCAAGATGAAGCCACATCATCCAGTGACCACTATCGATTTTATTTTAATACCACTCATAGATCATTCCAAGGTACCGGATTTGTTAATGTAGAAGACACGTGGCTTGCTCTTGCCATCCCATGTGATTATTTTAATAAGGAATAAAGTGAGATAGGGAAGTGAGGAATGGTGGAGATTTGTTTGTGATGATCAAATGGTCAACATAGAACCTAATATCTGCACATGCCAAAAAATTTAGCTTTAAGATAGGGCCATCACTAGCCAGACGATGGTCAAGGACATAACAATTAAGATTAACACCTTAGGAAAATATTAAAACTCAAGCTTATACCTAGAAAAAATATTTTGAAAGACATAGACCATGATTAAAATAAGGAAACAATTTTAATACAACCATGGGCATCGATTGTGACCACTAGGATTATGGGGTTGGTAAAAGAATGAACTTGGAAACATAAGTCACAACTTAAATTGGTGAGGAATCTGTTACAAAAGGTTAATGATGAATTATAACTTGAAAGGATGCAAGTTTATCGATTATTTAGGAAGGCTTTCTAGCAACATAAACCCTAAATTACTAATGAGAGACAAAACCCTAAGCCCCAAGATAAGGGATTAGTCCAAGTTTTGTAGAATTTTGAGATGGAACATGAAGCATTTTTAGGGGTTCCATCAATGGTTGCTATTGGGGATGTTTGTTCCTCAGGAACAAAGTGAGATCCAAGAATTTCATGTTGAATTAGACCGATCACAAAGAACCAAAACCAGGACCCACCCGGAAAAGGCAGGAGAACCATACCAAATCAAACAACATATATACATAATTTACAGGACTGTACAAAAAGATTCTATCCCCATTTTACTAGAAGCCTCTTCTAATGTGCAAGATTTTAACCTACAAATTTAACTTCAACATGCTTTAACTTTACTTGGTGACCCCAACCCCTCAAAACTTAGGAAAGATATTTTCCCCTATAAAAAACCTTGTTTTTCCATTTGTTTTAGGCCAAGATTAAGAACATTTCCATGAATTATCCACTGGTCAACTAATCTTGCTATGGTTACTACCATCAACCATACTGATCACGTGTCCAAATTTTCCATTATCATCATGAATTTTTCCTAAATAAAAATTGTAGTTAGACAATACTTGAAACCCACACACTCTATAATACATGACCCCGACCTGCTCATTAGCATGTCCCAGTAAAGGCTTATATAATTTAATTGATAATGTGAAACATTCATAATCTACTTGATAATTGAGATCACATGAGTTGACACCAACTTCAATTTGTAAATCGAATAGAAACCCTTAGAAACCTTGGGCTTAAGATCTTTACCTAGGAGTATATACCTTAAGTTCCAGGAGTCATATTGCAATTCACTATCTAATGAGTCAAAATGCATAAGAGGATCATATAAAACCTTAAAATCACCCCCTAGCTTCTATCCCATGCAAGGAATACATTTATGCTATGTGATGAATAAGAAGTGTTCATATACATGCATATTGTCAAGCTGATGTTCACATTCACCTGAGCACTCCATACTAGAAATATTGTCACATGCTCTAGTATCATGGAAATATGAATTTTCTAAGTTCATAATAGCCTAACCCATATTTAGCTCAGGGTCATCACTACAAACCCTATTGTCCAGCAACTCCCATGCATTGAAAATTACTTATAATTTAGGCTCAATAACATATTTTGATTCACTCCTCAAATCCTCATCCAACTCCACAAAATGTTTCAAAAGATGGCTCAAATAATTTAGAATTAACAAAATCAACAATAGGGAATTCTTCTGCACCATCAATTGATAGTTGTGCTAACTCTAATGTGAAAGGTTCATTATAATCTGAAGTTTTATTATTACAATTTGAAAAATCTTCTTCACCCTTTTTTTCCTCAAATTCCTTGTTGAAAACAATCATGTCCATTTCTGCTACAAAACTAGCAAATTCCATCTCTATTTTATTCAAAAAATTAGGGATAACTAGGACATGATCTTGTTGGTTAGTACCATAGTTCTCATCAGTCTTAGCATTGTGCTCATGCTCGGGATATTGAGAATACACATTCTTACCTTCAAATTATTCATCATTCACAATGCTAACACACTCAAGTTTTGATATAACTGAATTGCATACTGGTTATCCTTATCATATAATTTGTTCATTCATTAGTAAGGGAAATATTTTATGAGCATCAATATTATTACATCCTTTAGGAAAAGAAAATACCTGTAAATCATCCTCATAAAAAGACTCATATCTTTCAGAGAGACTATTAGAAACTTCACTCTCCTTGTGATCATCATTAGAAGGAGATTCATTATCATATGCACTATGATTATAATGTTCATTTTGAATGTTCACAACCTAATTCTTAGTATCTTGATTATCACTCTATAAGGACACATCAACAACACTCATAGATGTAGCAATTCTATCATTAGATAGATGTTCACTTTTTGAAATATCCTTTTCCATTATTTGGATTGATCTTTGATCCTTTTCAATAAGGCAACCACCACTATCATTTTGAGACCTCATCCTTTGTATATAATCATACTTAGCTTCCTCAAAAATCCTAATCCAATCCAATATTTGATCAAAATCACGAGGCTTCATTTCTTTTGGTAAGGTACTAAGCCCTGGCACATAAATTTCACATAATAGGTCAATACATACTAACTCTTTCTAAAGGTCTCAAATTCTTGGGGATTTCTAACAAGATATCCCAAAACCTTGCTAAAAATTCATATGGTGAGTCTCCCTCAAGTATTTTCATACTAGATAGTCTTTGAACAAAATGCATTTGATTAGTATTGCTTAAACTTTGTTAATGTTTATCTTGGATCTGTTCATGATTAACATGTTGTGAGATTGAACAAATTAAGCCATCAAAAGCATCATCACCTTGACTATCTCTTTCATCCTTATGAATTTCATTTACATGATGTGTGTTAGGACAACAAACACTTGCAGCCATATATCTCTTCATCATCGAATATCTTATGTTATTTTCAATTTCCATGGCGAATTGATACACATGATTCAATGTCGTGGGATCCTTATCTCTTAACAAATAACTCATCTCATCATCAATTGTACCCAAATACACAATCAAACACTCTACATCACTTGGTCTCATTTTTTCAGGAATATTTCCAGTTTCCCTTGTAAATATGAGATTGAAAGATGGGATCAACTCTTCAACCTTTTGGATTTTCAAATTTTTTTCCTTACTAAACTCAAATTAATTCTTTCACCATTTTTTTTTATAAAATGCTACCATGAACTCATTCAATGAAGAGATGGGACACATTGGAAAATATGAGAACCAATCTCTAGCATCTTCCTCTAAAAATTGAACAAATAATTTCATGACATCTTCATGATTTATTTCATAATCTGCCATCAGATCCATAAATATATGCAAATGTCTATATCATGATTCAAAAATTTTCCCTATGAATCTTAGTAAATGTTCCCTAACATTATTAAACGAACAAGGTTTGGGAAACCCTAAATACTACTAAAATTCAAACTCCTAAAATCTCTCATTAGAAAAATTTCTTTGATGGTATGACAAAGGTTGCATGCCCTGCATGTTATCACAGGGAAATATAGGGGAATGATACAATTTCTTGTACCCAGGAACCTCAAAATTCAACTTCACATTTGATCATCCACTACCTTACTCCTTGATTTAATCATGACCACAAAAATACCACAATTCATAACTCAAATGCATCTACACCTTAAGATCTTCTAATGGGAATATTTTAAATACAAGCATACTTCTTCACCATAATACATAAACTTCAAATTACACCTTAGAAGTATGTAAAATTGTCACTACCATTTCCCTTTATTAGTGCTCAATTCACTTAATAGTGAATCAAAATTTTCTTCAAATTATTTAATATGGATTTCGCACAAATTCATGCCTTATGAAAACCAAAACAAGGGAAGTAGCTAGATATATTGTAGTTGCCTTTGAATTATGCTTGTGACTGGAAAAATTTGTAGATCTGAAGCTATCATGAGGTTCTTTGCATAGAGTCACCACCTCCTTCTTCAGAGGAAAAAAACTTCAATAATATAAAGTTTCTTTTACTAGTTGATTTTACTTTAAGCCTCCTTGATCAGCATAGTCACATGTGAGTCCTTCATATATTCTACACCACAACCCTTTCTAGGTTTTGAGTACTCAAAATCTAAACCAGATGTTCACATTCAGTAAATTCTTTTACTCTTCTCAAGATAATACTGGAGTCCTTTGAAATTTTATCTCTAGCTTTCTATTAAGGTATTCTATTATGTGAACTCAGATCTACCTCATCCTTCAATAAATTTTCATTCCATTTCACTAGATTTTCTTAAATAATACATTCTGGTTCAGAGATTTCAGAGTTTCCACCCACATCTAGTGAGAAATTGTGAAAATATTCATGGAATTTTGGTAGATCTTGATAGTATTTGCAAGTTTCAAGGGAAACACAACAAATTATTTCAAAATTTTGGTGGATTAGCTCACTGACACAAAGATAGGCTTGAAGAATATATTCTCTAGCACATATATGACTCTTTAAGGTAATAAAATCTTCTATCAGAATTTTCTCAAGTCGCCTCCTCAGTGGAGTCACCATTTTGTTGATTATTTTCTTAGAACCAAACTTGATCTTATTACTCACCTATGAATCTTCCAAAACCAAATGATTGGCAAGGGTAAGGATTGGCCAACAAAAAAGTAAGGATTTTGAGGCCCTTCTACACTTTGGGCTTTGTGAAACCCAAGAGGATAATCCTAACAATGTTTTCATGATATTCTTGTATCATTTTTATCATAAACATTGCAACACATAGATAATTCTCATTTCAAGAATCAACTAGTAGAACATATCAAAGAAGTTAAGTGCTTCTTAATAATAGTTTACATTCAAAGCACGAGAATGGTAAAACCTCATTTCTTTGTAACCCATTTTATAGAATTTGATTTGATGAATGGTTAGTTGATGAATTAATAAAAAAAATGCAATATGATTACCCTACTCAAACTAGTACCTCATCCTTGGAATGTATTCAATAATAATACCCATATAATTTGACAGTAACTTTTACACATGTGACATTATTTAAATCTTTGAGAATACTGCATTACAATATTTCAACATTATATCTCAACCACACTTCTTACTAGCATCTAAGCACCTAATTTAATATAAACCTATAGTTGTATTCAAGAATTTACATCAATTCTTTAAATTAATAAGCAAGAATAAAACCATACACCCATTAGAAATAAATAAAGAAAAATAAGATAACTCTTGATTATATTATTCATAGTTTATAAAACTAGTACATAGGAGAGAAAATGGTGTCGAACTTGCACTATTTTGTTCTATTATGCTAGCATTACTATCAAAGATTCATATACATATTAGCATACTCAAACCTAATACTTAACTCTAAACTATATAGTATCCTTTATAATTCTCTATGTGATCAACCCCAAAACAACCAACACCCAACAACCCTTGTAACTGGCCCTGAAATACCATCTATAGAGATATGAGATTCATGTAGAGCAAGGATGTAAAATGATCCAATAAACTCAGATAACCACTCTCAAGAACCCTTAGTCATCAATCAATAGGCTTTCTTTGTCAAACTACCATTCTTCCTTGTAGCCTTTCAAAAAAACCTTTTCTCACATATCTTAAGGACCAGACCTAATCTATAGAAAATAAGATTCATTTAGGATACCCTTTTGGCTCTTCCAACACATATCTTAAAATGAGGTAGGGTTTCTTGTACGAATGTGTTCAAAAACTAATAGTACTCCTTACTAGGCCTAATTGGGTAACTAGGCATGACACAATTGAGTTTTTTCCTTCAAGGGATATCCACTCCTATTCCAACCATTCAAAAACATCACATATGGTCTCAAACAACTACTCCTATCACATAGATCATTCTACAATAGTCTTGCAACAACTTATCCAAGTCTCTAGGGTTTCCAAGTCTTATATATGGAGATATCAGACTATCAATACTCTTCCACACATGTAAACCCACTCATCTACCTCTGAAACTTTAGTATATTGAAGTACATGCTAACATAGTCCATTCCAAAAAAATTTAGAGTTTTCTACCAATGGAATGGATTTTTATACATTTTACTTTTTCACTGGTTACCCTATCTAGGGTTTAGACTAGTCTGGGAAGAAATTAGCAAATTTCCCTGGAATCTTAATGAAATCGCATGTAACCAATGATAACAGAAAGTATATTTAATAAATTTTCATCCATAATTGATTCCAAATCAGTACGGGGTCATACATATTTGTACTACACCAAATAACATAAGGGAAATGTTAGAATTTGTAGAAAATAGTATTGTTTTATTGCTTTCACTCCAAAAATCCAACAACCAACCTTATATTCAATGCTACAAGGATTTTTAAACTTTTACAAAAATGTTACCAATGGTCTCCAACTACATTTCAAACTATAGACTAACAAAACATCAATAAGTCCATTTGTGACAAAAATTGTAAAAAGTTGCTTGACAACATTATGCAACTTTGACAACTTTTACATTTAGACCCTACCATGCACCTAATGATTCAACCTAGACTCCAACTAACATGAAATGGTCTAGAAAGTCCTTATTACATTAAAAAAAGACAAACCAAAACAAAATTCCAAGTTTTGACCCTTGGAGGCATAAAATGACCTGTGGGTGCCCCTGCACTAGGGTGCGACAAGCATTAGGCCAAAATTATAATTATAATCATATTTGCATTTGATAGTTAATTTCACTTTAATTTCAAAGATTTCCCAGGTAGTTACAATTAATCATTACAAAATAAGGGAAAGAAAAAAGACAAAACATTATGAAGTTCATTGAAGAAGACCAGCCAGCTTTCCAAAAGGC